>WOXC01012442.1:0-88242 GCA_011680675.1 Gymnobelideus leadbeateri | reverse complement strand
TGAATCCTGCATTTGGAGGTCAAATTTCCTACTCAGCTCTAGCCTTTTAATTAGGAAATCTGGAAAGTTCTCTATTTCATTAAATATCCAATCTTTCCCCTGAAAGATTATATTCAATTTTTCTGGGTAGGTGGTTCTTGGTTATAATCCTTAACTCCTTTGCCTTCCATTAAATAATATTACAAACCCTCCTTTGTTCTTTAAGGTAGAAGCTGTCAAATCCTTTGTAATCCTAACTGTAACTCCAAAATGTTTGAATTGTTTCTTTCTGGCTGCATGTATTACTTTCTCATTGATCTGTGAGCTCTGCTATTTGACTATGATATTCCTGGGAGTTTTCATTTGCGGACCTCTTTTAGGAGGTTATTTCTATTTTGGTCTATGATTCTAATATAACAGGATAGCTTTATTTGATAATTTCTAGTAAATGCTGTCCATGACTTTTTTTTTTTAATCATGGCTTCCAGATAGTACAATGATTCTTACATTATCACTGTTGTATACATTCTAGGTCAACTGTTTTTCCAATGAGAAATTTCACACTTCTATTTTTTAAATTATGTTTTTAACATCTTGATATCTCATAGAGTCATTAGTTTCCACTTGCTCAATTCCAATTTTTAAGGTATTATTTTTTTCAGTGAGTTTTTGTACTTTTTTACATTTGGTCAATTTGATAATTCTAGGAAATTATTTTCCTCACTAAATTTTTGTACATCTTTCCCCATACTATTGATTCTTTTTTCATGGTTGTCTTGCATTACTCTCATTCATTTCCCCAACTTTTCTTCTATTTCTTTAATTTGCTTTTTAAAATCATTTTAAAACTCTTTCAGGAATTCTTTTTAGCCTGAGACCAAATTACATTTTTCTTTGAGATTTCTTTGATCCTTCCTATTACCATAGTAACTTTCTATATCCAAATTCTTTTTTTGTTTGTTTCTTTGGTTGATGTATTTCCACCTTTTTTGGTGATTTGATGTTTTTATTTGAGAGTTGGTCTCTAGTCCTGCACTTTTCTAGCCTTTTTGTTTTGAAGCTCAGGGTCTTATTGCTGGCTTTCGTGGACTTCAGGTCTTATTTTCTTGCTTTCACTGGAGGGTAGGTTTCCCTTCTAGCTTATGCAGAGGTTGGGTCTTCCCTGTTGGCCTCCCCAGGGGGTGGGATTTAGCTACTGGTTGTCCTAGGTGTGGGGCCTTCCTACTAGGTTGTTGTGGTAAAAGTCTTTCTGGTGACTGGCTCTAGGAGAAATCTTATTGCTGGTTTTCCCCAGGGGCGCTGCCCTGTTTTAGGGGTTGCTATGGAAACATTGTCTCCCTGCTGAGAGGCTCTGTGGTAGAGCTTCACCACTGGTCAACAGTGGGGTCAAGGACTTGCTTATGACTTGTGCTGAGGTGGGGCCTTACTGAGTTGCACAGACTGCTCCCTAGCCTAGGCAGGCTGCTCATTTTCAAGTGTGTGGAGCCTCACTGGTAGATTGCCTCAGGCTTAGAACCTTGCTCTAGGTCCCCTGCTGTGATGCTGGTCGCTGCTGCCCTTGGATCCCACTCCCCTCCTACCCCAGTAAGACAAACCTTTACTGACTTGCTGGTAAAATGCTTCCCTCCTTCTAGGTCAGTTCTGAGGTGGTTTTCTAGTTGTTTGGAGGGGAATTTTAGAGCGCTTCAGAGGTTCCCCTCCTAACTCTACCATCTTGGCATCAGAAGTATACTTCTATTTTTTTTTTTTTTTGGTAAGCTTATACCACTCAAATTTACATTTCTTTTTTTTTTTTTTTTTTAAGCAATTGGGATTAAGTAACTTGCTCAAGGTTACACAGCTAGTCATTATTTATGTGTAGGTGCTCATTTTCTGAGGCCGGATTTGATCTCGTGTCATCCCAACTCCGAGGCCGGCGCTCTTACTCACTGCGCCACCTAGCCGCCCCTCTAGGGCAATTGGGGTTAAAGTAACTTGCCCAAGGTCACACGACTAGGGTTTTGTTTGTGTGGGTTAAGTGTCTGAGGCTGGATCCGAACTCAGGTCCTTCTGACTCCAGGGCTGACGCTCTACTTACTGTGCCACCTAGCTGCCCCGTAAATTTACATTTCTGATGGCTGATGGTGTATATCCCTCCACTGTATTTTATTCTATCTATTCTTCTCTCTTTTTTGCCTCTTTGAACCATTTCCTAGGAGAATAAAGTTGAAATAGTGCCTGCCACCCACTCCATCTCTCCTTTTACTCTAAAAGCTTCTCCTTCTGCATCTTTTATGTAAGAATTTTGTCTCCATTCTCCTTCTCCTTCTCCCATATCCCAGGACATCCCTCTTTCTTACATTTTCATTTTATTTTTGGAGATCATCCTAACATAACTGAGGCATACTCATGTTCTCTGTTCATATAGACTCCTAATTGCCCTAATAATGATAGATTTTAGAAGTTACATGTATCATCTTCCTGTATAGGAATATAAACAGTTTAACTTTATTGAGTCTCTTATGATTATTCTTTTATATTTACCTCTTTATTCTTCCCTTGAGTCTTTTGTTTGTATGTCAGATTTTCTGTTTAGCTCTGGTCATTTTGTCAGGAATGTATGAAAGTCTTCTATTTCATTTAAAACTATTTTTTTCTCCTGAGGGATTCTACTAAGTTTTGTTGGGTGGGTTAATCTTGCTTGGAATACCAGAATGTTAGACCCTCAGAATATGACATTCTAAACCTTCTGCACTTTTAATATGGAAACTGCAAATCTTGTGTGATCTTGACTGTGGCTCCATGATAATTTTTTTTTTCGTTTTCATGAAAGGTCATGAAATATTTTCTCTTTGACCTGGGAGGTCTGGGATTTTGCTATAATATTCCTGGAAGTTTTAATTTTGGGATCTCTTTCAGGAGGTTCCTTTCTGGATTCTTTCAATTTCTACTTTACCTTTTCACTTTAAGATATCAGAGCAGTTTTCCTTGATAGTTGCTTAAAATATCATCTTTTGGGGGGGGGGAGGGGACTGGTAATGTTTGTCATGTAGCTTGATAATTCTTAAATGATCCTTCCTTGAAATATTTTCCAAGTCAGCTTTTATTTTGATGAAGTGGTTTTACCTGTTCACTCCCCCTGTTCCCAGTTCATCACTCTGTCACTCCATTTTTTTTAATATCATCCCAAAATAATTGACTCATATTAATGTTTTCTGTCTGTTTAGACTTCTAATTGCCTTAAATGATGGAAAAGTTCTTAGGAGGTACATGTATTAACTTCCCATATAGAAATGTAAACAGCGGGGGTGGCTAGGTGGCGCAGTGAACAGAACGTTGGCCCTGCAGTCAGAAGGACCTGAGTTTGGATCCGGCCCCAGACACTTGACACACACACAAACAAAAACCTAGCCGTGTAACTTTGGGCAAGTTACTTAACCCCAATTGCCCTCCAAAAAGCAAAAAGAAAAAAAAAAAGAAATGTAAACAGCTTAACGAGTTAAGCTCATGTAAAATTGAGTGTCTAATAATTACTCTTTCATCTTTGCCTTTTTATTTTTCTCTTGAATGCTGCAGTTTAAATGTTAAATTTTCTATCCCCCTTGGGCTTTTTCATCAGGCATGGCTGAAAGTCCTTGATTTTATCAAATATCCATTTTTTTTCTCCTGCAGGATTATATTCAGTTCTGTTTAGTAGGTTATTTTCGTTGGAATTATAGCTCCTTAGCCTTTTAGAATATCATATACCAAATGCCCTGCTCTGAACTCTTCCTTCAACTTTTCTAGGAATTTTTGTTGGTCTTTTTTTTTTTTTTTTGGTTAATTTAGATTTTTTCCCCTTGAGACTTTTCTTGTAACTATTTTAACATTGGTATCTTTTTTCATTTTATGTCTTGTTTTTTTTCCTACTGCTATAGATCCTTTTTATGTTCAAGTTATTTTTTGTTGTTGCTGTTTGCTCACTTTACCAGTTCATTTCTTGACTTTAAACTTATTCTTAAATTTGGGCTGGGAGTGGGGAGGCATTGTTCCAAGCTATACATTTTGTCATTTTGTTTATTTCAGATGTTAGTCATCAAAGTATATTTTAATGAATCAGAAAGCATTTGTTAGGAATTAATTATTTCTTAAATAATTATTTATTTATGAATGTGTCCCAGAAACAGTTCACCATGACCAAAAAAATGGTCGTTCAGCATGGTTGGATGAAGGTCCTTAGTGAAGAGAAACCTACTGAATATAAACCATCTCATTCCACTTTTGAACAACTTGTTTTAGAAAGCCTTTTTAGAAAAACCTTTCTGAGCCCTCTAGAAAAGTGAATCAGTTAGGTGAAATCATAACTTTTTAATCTTCTTTCAAATTCAATGTAACCCTGAGTTATTTATCAAAATGATTAAACTTCCAATATAACTTTTGGACAACTCAGCCATTTACTACTGGGATCCCCATGTAACTCTAAAAACAAATCTATTTAGGTATTTGACTAATTGGATTACATTACTCACCTCTCCAAAATCATTATTCATGATTTATTATCCTTCTCTCTCTCTGTGTCTCTGTCTCTCTCTCTCTGTCTCTCTCTCTGTCTCTCTCTGTGTCTGTCTCTGTCTCTGTCTCTCTCTCTCTCCCTCTCTCACACACATACCCCACATATATAGATATATATGTATGTGTATGTGCACATTTGTGTGTATATATATATGTACATATATATAGAAGAAGTACATACATAATATATCTCTGTATTATATACACATATATGGACATAGTAATACACAGAAAGTTATTTTAGAAATGAATAAGGCTTAATAAATGCCTCCTAATTGATCAAAATATGCTTTGATGAGGTGATTTTTTTCCCTTTATAAATGCAGTTATATAGATTCCTATCTTAAATAAATTTATAGTCAGTCTAAAAGGGTGGCTGTGGCTGAAAAAAATCAGACATTACACCTTGTGAGTCTTTACCCTCCATTGCTCATGGTAGATGGATAGAGAGAATAATTTGCGAGAAAAAATATTTTGTTGATAAAGGTTTCAAGAATCTCTTCAAATGACTGGTTAGAGTACAGGTCTTATGAAATCACTTCGGAGGTGATTTGCAATATCTAAATCCCCAAATTAGTAGTTATTTCATCAATGCCTTTTGAACATATAAGACCATATGGGAATTATAACTTACAAAAAAGGATCAGATTTAAAAAGGCAACAAATCTAGCCCAGCATTATGCTTTCATGTCCTCACATCCTGACAGGATGAAGGTCATAAGAAGTCCATACAGAATCCATAAATGATGAATAGCTTGAGAAGATACTCTGTCTCCCCTAATATGTCATATACTTTATCTCATAACCTAGTACTGGTGGCCAAACCCCAATATTTCATCTTTTATGGCCTTTCTAGATTTGTTTGAATCCTTTGTATTGAGACATTTGGGCCTCCATGATGGGATCACAATTTAATATGAGATTTGCTTTGCCCCATAATGCAAATCAAGTCTCTGCTCACCTATTCAGGAGTAGGGGTCTGTCTGTCCCCTCACTTGTCAGGTATATCATGAAAAGAATATTTTTCCTTACTAACTCTCTGCTTTTACTGTATAGTACATACCATAGGAGGTAAAAATAAACTACCTGAAAAATAATTTGAGGAAATGATGGAGGAGGAAGAGGATGAAGAGAAAGACAAAAAAATAATCCTTTGGTAAACAGCAATAAGGTAAAGTGCATATAGTCTGATATTCTTTGTCAGAAAAAGCTAGACTTACATCTTTCTTCTGCCATTAAAAGGCATTTGGCTAAAGGCACATGCCTTAGTCTCTACAAGATTAAATTATTCTTCTACAAAACCTGGTAACACCTGTTGGGTAAATATCACAGGTTAGATATTTGCTTCTAATAACCAATTAGGATCTCATTCTATATGGTACCTCAAAGAAGACATTTGCAATGATTTTCTAGGGCTCTTTTCAAGGCACCTTTCACCTCCTTATTTCTCAAACTATAGATCAAAGGGTTGAGCATAGGAATGACCAGAGTATAAAACACAGAAGCCACCTTGTCTGTATCAAAGGAGTGGCTGGACTTCGGTTGCAAGTACATGAAAGTTAGTGTCCCATATAACACAACCACCACTGTGAGATGGGAGCCACAGGTGGAGAAGGCTTTGCATCTACCCTCAGCAGAGTTCATCCTGAGGATGGCCATAAGAATGAGTCCATATGAAATAAGAACAATCAGCAGGGAGAAAACTAAATTAAAAGCAGAAAGACTCAGAAGAATTAATTCTACATCCTTTGTGTCATTGCATAAAATACTTATGAGAGGGAGACTATCACAATAGAAATGACTAATTACATCAGATTTCCAAAAAGATGAATTAAAAATCTTGATTGTAATTAGCAGTGCTTCAAACAAGCTGTAGAGATATGGTATGGCCACCAGGAGGCAGCACACTCTGTCTGACATGATAACCATGTACAAGAGTGGATTACAGATGGCTACATAGCGGTCATAGGCCATCACTGATAGCATTAAAAGTTCATTTACCATTAATGTTATAAAGACAACTAACTGGGTTGCACATGCAGTGTAAGAGATGGTATTTTTCTCTGCTACAAAATTAACCAACATTTTTGGGCCAATGGCGGTGGAGTATCCAAGATCAATAAATGCCAGATTCCTGAGGAAAAAGTACATGGGTGTTTTCAGGTGAGAATCGGTCTTGGTCAAGATAATCAAGCCCAAGTTCCCCAGAACTATGGCCAGGTAGATGATGAGGAACACAAGGAAAAGGGGGATCTGCAGGTCAGGATGATCTGTGATGCCCAGGAGAATGAATTCAGTTACTTGAATTGAGGTTTCATTCCACTTATCCATTTCTTCCATCCCAGGAAAGCAGTCTGAGAAGAAAAGGACATATACTCTTTAAATTTAAGATGTATCAAACACAAGAGATTCTATATTTAGGATATTTGGAAATACCTCTAGCTATTCAGTATGACAACAAGAAATTATGCAAAAATCTCCTTACTTCCCTTAACCTCTCCTTAGTTTCTGCACCCCAGACAAATTCCTTTGCTATCTACAGAATGAAATTGAGCCTTGGCAAAATCTTGGTATATTTGGTATATTTTGGTATATTTAATACTTATCATTTTCAGTGATATAATAGAATTTTGTTTATTAATTTTGTTCTCATAACAGTACCTTGAAAAACAACATATATCATGAAAGTAATTGAACTACCAATCATGAGTAGTATTCAATCTTCCATATATATATATATGTATATATATATATATATATATATATATATATACATATACATATATATTTGCATGAAACTATCTGGGACATTAGATAAGATTTATAATTTAATGATTTAGTTTTTTAAAATTCCAAATAAAGGTGAAAATAAATCTAAAAAACCCTCTAGGTGTTTGTAGATTTTTTTTTTTATTCTTGATATTAACATATGTTGTATTAAAAGCAGAGTTGCCCTAAGGAAAATTATTAGTTAGAATAAATTATGTAGGGAAGAGAAACATTTCCCTGTCAAGTATTTCACCTGACAATAAGTTATCCCGGGAAACCAGCAGTTTCTATGCATATCAAAGTAGGAAGGGAATAACTCTAGGCTCTTGGTGTTATGGAACATAGTATGAATCCTTTCAGAAGATATTAAGGCAAAGGCAACTTGGAAGAGAGTATCATGTTACATTAAAATCATTCTTAGGTAAAAAGAAAATAAAAATATCTGGATTTGAGAAGAAAGAGAGCCCTTTCTTCTTCCTTTCCCCTTTAACTACCTCAGCAAGCAAGGTTATGATCTTCTTTACATTTCTTCCTCCCATCAATAGAAGACAATTACCTATTTGTAGATTATGTGTCCTGCCAGTATTCTTCACATGTCATGGAAACATGTTGTAATCACTTCAAGAAATTGATAAAATTGGATCATTTTCAGAAAAATTCTATGTGACACTGTAATTTAAGGGAGAGAATTAACAGTCAGAATGCCTGACACCCTATCTGTGACAAGTGAAAAGCTTCAGAAATGTCTTTAAGTTGTTCATGTGTGAACTTCAAGCAACAAATGGACTGAATTGTCACATCTGCACTTGCTCAATAAGATCTTAGATTAGCTCAAGTTCCATTTTACAATGGTAGGTATGTCCAGAGAACCCCAGTTTCAGTGTTAAGAGTTTCCAGTAGATCCCAGGGTCACCAGCTTAAAGTGCTCTAACCAACTGTGTGACAAATGTTAGCAGTGGTACAGAACTGGAATTTTATATAACAAAAGCCTAGAACTACTGCCCCAAACTGAAAGTTAAAACCCATGAACTTCATGATTCTCATTTTGATACTCATGTTTTAGAAAGACTCTTCCCTTTTGGCTTAGACTTCTAAATATTTCTCTTAACACTTTATATTCCTATATTTAAATTGGATTGATGTCACTTTAATGCTAACTCTGAAAATTTAAAATTATAAAGTACTTTAAGGTATGGAAAGTGTTATGCTATCTGATTCTCAGAACAACTCTGTTTTATTATCATTTGCATTATAGAAGCCAGGAATCAGGGAACTGGTGATCAGAAAGGTTAAGTTGACCAGCATGACATCTCAGGCAATTATCTAGAGGTGGGAAGTATCTGGGACTTTCTAACTTCAAGGAGACTACTCTGGAAACCTCACTACTATGAGGCAATATGTTGTAGTAAATATATTTCTTGCCCTTCATCAGGAAATCCTGTGTTCTAATTCCACCTTGGACTCTTGCCACATGGGTGACTATAAACAAGTCACTTAACTTCTCAGAAGCTCAGTTTCCTCATCTATAAAAAGAGAATAATTATATCTCTGGCCTCATGGTGTGGCTGTGAGTATCCAATAAAGCAGTATAGAGACAGACCCTTGCAGATATTAAAGCATCTTTCATATGCATGCAAGTAATCAGCAGCATCATTATTGTTAGCACAAATTTACCATGTGAAGTCTAGTGTTAGCAGAACATCATAGGTGTTCAGAAATCAAAATAAGACTGGATTATGAAAAGCTGATTCTACTGTCTTTTCTATTCCTTTCTATTAAGTGGGGTCTCATTCACTGTCATGTCTACTATACCTTTCAATGACAATCTGATGAAACCAGTAAATTCGACAATTTCTCCATTAAAATACTTAGAAGACTAAGATGAAGATTAAAGATAAGACTGATAAAAGAAGGTTATCACTTTGACCCCCAAGATGATGAGATAGGAGACGGCAAAGTCTCACTGAATTTTCCTTACAGAGACTTTACAACACAACTTCCAAAAAAGTACTATTCACTAACCATTAGGGAACATGATAAATTCTTCCTGTTGGAATATTTATGGTGTTTCAGAAACTGCTATACTATTTGTATTCTTAAAAAATATCCTGGTTGCACTAATTCTAGCACATATGATCTAGCTGGTGAGATTTGTTTGAGCAGGAGCCCCTATATTGCCAGGATGCAAAGTTAGAGTTCTGTAGGCTTGTCCATAAAGGGCACAATGGAGATGATCATAGACAAAGAATAATGTTATCTGCTCACCTACAATGGTGAAGCTTCTGTGACTTGCTCATGCTGTCCCTAGTCAGCTGCTACAAGAAGAGTTTATGAGTTTCTCAGTCCCCTGAGACCTTATCCCTGAAGCATTGAGGAGGGTTAATGAATTACCTACTGTCATCAGATAAGTTTCCAGGAGTATTGGAAATCAATGCAATTGCCTACCATTTTAGGCCATTTCATGTGCTGATTTCTAATTCTTATCTCATATGAAGCTTCATTGATATTCACATGTCACCACTGATATATCTTGTCTCCATTTCAAGGACCCAATAGATGGAATTTTGTAATTGCTATAATGTTTAGGGAAACTGAGGCAGTTGCTATTTGTTTTCTGTGAGCCTGAGTGTTCTGACTCTTAGAGGCTTTAGAGGGACTGTTCTTATTCTTATGACATTTAGATATGTCACACACATATATACAGTTATCTGTATATATACATATGTGTATATATAGTAGATGTACATATGTGTGTGTCTTGTATATACATATTTCCTGGGACATAGTAATAAATAGATATTTATTCAATAGATAATTCATGTGGGGGCAGCTAGGTGGCACAGTGAATAGAGCACCGGCCCTGGAGTCAGGAGGACCTGAGTTCAAATTCGGCCTCAGACACATAACACAAAAAGTTGTGTGACCTTGGGTAAGTGCTTAACCCCAATTGTCCTCCAAAAAGCCAAAATAAATAAATAAATAAACAAACGAATGAATGAATGAATAGATGGATAAATAAGTGAATGAATGAATATATAAATGAATGAATGAATGAATGAATAAGTAGATAAATAAATAAATAAATGGACGATTCATGTGATTTCTTTGGGTGGATCCTGTATTTTCAAATGCCATTAGACAGGTGCCTTTCTTAGTAGGAGGTTGCCTTAAATGATTGTGGCAGAAAATTTCATCAGCCTATAGTTAACCTGGAAATAAAATTCTTTGACTATTCTGATCCTGAGAATACAGATAGCTGGACTATCATAGAAATAGAGATTTATTGTTTGCAAAATATTTTACTATGTCTCATAGATATACATAATATATATGTAATCATGATATACATATATCATTTGCTTGATACTCACAACAATAAGTGCTATTATTATCCTTATTTTACTGATGAATAACATGAGTCATTGGGAAGTTAAGTGCCTTGCCCAGAGTATTCCACATAGAATGTAACTGAGGCAGGATTTTAACTAAGATCATCCTGATTCCAAGCTAAGCAGTCTATACACTGAAACCTACTTGCTGAGTAGAGTAGAATAGTCTTGTGGAGTGAATAGAAAGTCAGTCTCTATGTCAAGATCTCAGTTTAAGTTCCTGTGTCGAAAAATACTCACTATGTGACTGTGGGCAATTTACTAACCTGTCAGTGCACAAGCAATTCGTTAAAATAGTAAATTGAAGAACAGCCTCACTCAGCACTGGTATGGAGGTTACCCACTTGGAGATATCTATACCAATGAAATATCAGATCCAAGAAGAATATAAATGGCCAATCCATCAATAAGTAATTATTAAGCATCTCTGTTTGCCAAGAACTCTCTTATTTATTTTAGATACAAAGACAAAAAGGAAATATTCTTTTACATGAAACTTAGATTCTTTTATCATGGAAATATACACATGTTAGTCAATAAGTGAGCAAACATTTATTAAATATTTACATGTGCCAATCACTGTACTAAGCACAAGGGACACAAAGAAAGTACAAATACAGAGTTCTTGTTCTCAAAGAGCCCAGAGTCTAATAAGGGAAACATTGGTGTGCCAATCAGATACATACAATATCAAATGGGGATAATACACAATTGGAAAAAAATAATATGTAAAAGAATATACAGCTTAAATATGTAGCAAATACAAGGCAGTTTTGTGAGGAAAGCCACTGGCAGCTGTAGGCATCAGCAAAGGCTTTAGGTAGAAGGCTTAGCTTGAATTGTTTCCTAAAGGACATAAGAGAATTGATGTGCAGAGGTGAAGAATAAGTACAATTCATTTATGGGGCATAGATATTGCAGAGACACAGAGATGGGAAATGTCATGTATGTCAAATAATTAGATGGTTTTGATTGCACTATCTATTATGGCAGTATTTTCCAATTTTTCTCTGATAAATTAAAATGCTACCAAACACCAACACATTTGAATAACAACACCAAAATGGATTATAAAGACACAGGGTAATTTAACCTTCTAATTATAATAAACATAGATTTATTAAAAGCTTACAATAACTTTAAACTCCAATTACAAAATGATCATGAATGTTTCTGTGACACATTCCATGAAAATTAAAAGTAATCTAGCAACATTTCAAATGTTTATTTTGATCCATTTTGACATCATATTATATTTATGAATTTTGATGAATATAAATATTGAATGAGATAAGCTACAACTTGGAAGATATCAGCATACCATAATGAGTGTATATAAACATTATGCTAATGTTGGGCTTTCTTATTTGTACAAAGTTTTGGAATATTTGGTGGAACAGAAGTGAAACATTATTTAAATCTGGTTCTGGATCAAGTTTATTTCTGTATTCTATTGAAATTAAGACAAATGAAAATGTTTTCTTACCCAAATACACGGTAAAAAGAAATGTGGGAGCAATTTATATGCTCACTTGTGGAGAGAAAGAACCAGTTATTTTTAGCCACTGAAACAAGAGACAAAAATGAAGAGATATATATATTAGAAATGATTTACTTTTCTCTTAGTTTATAAATGATATATTAATTGATATATATGTATAAATATATGAAGACCACTCTTATATGTCACTTCATTTTAATGATATTTATATACAAAATGATCTTTGTAAAAAATCAATATATTGATATGTACTCTTTTCTCTTCTACCACTGGCACATTCATGAATAGAAACTGCACAGAATAACTGACCAGGGTTGGCAATCAGTTCACTTGAAAATACATAAGACAGAATAGTAACATTAGTGAAAAGTGAGTTCAAATGGGGAAATAACCTCAACTATGCCCTCAAGTAGAGCAAGATGGAGATAGATTATGCATATGTATAAATGTGTACATATATGTGTGTATATAGGTATGTGCATATATGTATATGTATTTATATATGTATATATTATGCATGTATGTAGCTGTGTGTACATACAGAGAAATATCTATTCATTTAATTCTTTTGGTCCACCAGTGGATAGTTCAAATATATAGAATAGAATTCATATGGACTTTTGATTCAGTTAATGCACTTCTTACCCCCAACAATGTAGATGACAATCTTCCTGTTTGTTCCTGTCCACCTAGTCTGTGTGACTTGTCCTACAGTAAATCTACCCCAAGGTCACAACCAGTGTCCTGGGGACATTCCTGTAATTCTAATGATATTTCAGGAATAAATACATAAATATAGTTTCTATATATGAGTGAACCAATGGTAGAAGAGAGAACATATGAAAATATTAATTCCTTACAAATATATAAATTGTTACTAAATATTAAAAATTTAACGTGAATAGAATCCTTCATTCCCTTATCAAATCATTATATGAAGGAATTTTGGAGAGCAGACAGAACTCAAAAAAGCTACTGTCATATCAAAAGAAGTAATGACACGGCCTCCGACACTTAATCCACACAAACAAAAACCTAGCCGTGTAACCTTGGGCAAGTTACTTAACCCCAATTGCCCTAAAGGGGCGGCTAGGTGGCGCAGTGAGTAAGAGCGCTGGCCTCGGAGTTGGGATGACCCGAGATCAAATCCGGCCTCAGAAAATGAGCACCCACACATAAATAATGACTAGCTGTGTAACCTTGAGCAAGTTACTTAACCCCAATTGCTTTAAAAAAAAAAAAAAAGAAGAAGAAGAAGAAGAAAAAGTAATGACATAGTCTGCTGCCCCTCTCTCCTCTGGCATTGCTGCTACACTTCTCAATGATCTCATCCTGTAACCCTTGGACTATTGCAGTAGCCTGCTGATTGGTCTACCTTTCACAAATTTTTTTTTGTCTCTAATCAATCTTCAGTCAGCTGCCAAAGTGATCCCAGGTTTGACTGTCACTCCCATTCCTGTGTCTCCCTATAACACCCCAGATCAAATATAAATCCTCAGTATGGCATTCAAAAGTTTATACAACCTGCCCTCTTCTGCCTCTGCAGACTTCTTAATGCTTAACTCTCAAGAATCCACTCTGCAATCTTGTGACATTTTACTCTTTGCTGTTATTCAAGCATGACATTCCATCTCCCAACTCAGGAAATGTTCACACAGGTTTTTCCAAAGCCCAGAATTCTCTCTCTCCTCATCTCCACCTCCTGCTGCCTTCATATCATAGATGAAATCCTACTTCCATTGAAAAATCTTCCCTGATTCCCTCTAGAGCTAGAATCTTCCCTCTATTGATTATCTCCAACATGTCCTGTATATATTCTGTTTGGACCTAGTTGTCAGTTGCTACCCCCATTAGACTGTGAGAATATTGAGAGCAGTGACTGTCTTTTGCCCTTCTTTTATCCTAAAATTTTACCATAGTGGTTAGCACATAGTAAGTGCTTAATAAATACTTATTGACTAACTGAAGTATTGTACAATGACATTTACATTTCAGGTCATACAACCAGAGGTTTAAATGAAATTAGATTATCATTAGATCATTCAAAAAATTGAAAAAAAATCAATAAACATGCATTTAAGCAGATTTCTGAAACTCAAGTCCTCCTACGAAAAAATATCTGCAGCCCTATTTCCTCTACCTGTACTGCTGCACAATCCTATAATCACTCATACTCGGGAGGATGCAAAAGGATTCCCAAGAGATTAAGAAGATGAACTTCTCAGTACCCCATCTTCTGGTTTCCCCATTTGGTCTGATTTTCCTTCATGCTAGATTCTTTTCTGATTCTCCCCCCAAGCTAATTTTCCCCCTCCTAACTTGCTTTTATACTTCCTTTCTTCTAGACTCTTGACTATTCTAACTTGTGGGCTACTAGACCTCTGCTTTCATTTCTGTTATGTGACATTTTAGTATAGCTTCTTTTCTTTTTATCTAATTGATTTATCACTGCCTGGTTGTCTTCTATTCCTGGCAACTTACTGTCTGTCCCCATCACATTCCTATAACTACAACCATGAATTGTGAACCTCTAGGTTTACTCAAATACTTGTCAAATCACATGTTTTTAAAAGTTTGACAAGGGTTGGTGAGGACTTTCTTCATAGCCTCCTTCACATCCTTGTTCCTAAGGCTATAGATCATGGGATTCAGCATGGGGATCACTAGTGTGTAAAACACTGAAGCCATTTTGTCAGTATCTAAGGAATGGTTTGACTGGGGCTGCAGGTACATGAAAAGGAGGGTCCCATAGAAAACAGTGACAGCTGTCATGTGGGAAGCACAGGTGGAGAAGGCTTTCTTTCTCCCTTCTGCTGAGCGTATCCTCAGGATGGCCAAGATGATGTGGAAGTAGGACACTAGGACAATTGTCATGGAAAAAAAGAGATTGGTAGCTGAAGAGATATAGACTACTGTTTCTGGCATATGGATACCAGAGCAAGATAAAACTAATAAAGGGACGTTATCACAGTAAAAATGATTAATGACATTAGAAGAACAATAAGACATGGAGAAAACACAAGAAGTGACTGTCACTGCTGTTGAGAAGCTATAAATGTATGTAAGGACAACAAGTAGGATGCAAATCTTCCGTGATACCACAACCATGTATAATAGGGGATTGCAAATAGCCACATATCGATCATAGGCCATGACAGCCAACATGAAAATCTCAGCAACAATGAAGACTAAGAAGCCTCCATGCTGGGTTGCACATCCATAGTAGGAAATGGTTTTCTTCTCTGCCAAGAAATTGACCAGCATCTGGGGAGCAATGACTGTGGAATTGCCAAGATTGATGATAGCCAAGTGTCTAAGGAAAAAGTACATGGGTGTTTGAAGTTGAGAATCTATACTAGTGAGTGTGATAATTCCCACATTTCCAGTCACTGTCATTCCATAGATTGCTAAGAAGATGAAAAAGAGGGGAACTTGAAGTTCTGGACGCTCTGAGACTCCAATGAGAATGAATGTGGCCACATGGGAGAGATTTCCAGGAACCATTTTTGATCAGTTTCATCTGCTATGGGAATAAATGGAAAAATCATTTAGAAAGCCAAGGATGATTTTTCTAGATCTTACATCTCAAGTAAACCACTATATCCTGGGATTAAGTTTTGCTTTTGGTTTTGGGTTGTTAACTGTTTGCAGAAACCTTTATTAGATTTGATGAGATCATTTATCAGATTCTTGAATTAGAGAGATAGGTTCAACAGAGCTGACGGTTAAAATTTCAATGTGAGAATTTACACCTTGATATTAACAAATACCATAAATCTAGGCTTGATTAATTATGTTGTTAGATGTCTAGACTTAATGATAGTGGAAAAAGTTAATAATGAAAGTTAAACTTAAACTGCATATTGAGTAGAGCCTGTCCATTGACAGCTAGCTAGCTAGATGAGAGAATAATGTAAGGTGTCTTCCAGATATAATTATTTGATCCATGAATTAAGAAAATATAGTTGTATAGATTGAAAATTTATGTTCCTTGGTATCTCTCACATATAAGAGAACTGTGCTAAGAAAATAGAAAATGGTCAGTGAACACTTCTGAGACATAGTACTTAAATTGTACAGTAATTTTACAGGAATTATTTTCCCCAATCTCTCTTAATTTCAATACCCCCCCTCTGTTGAAAAATCTATAATTTATCTTGTCTATACTGTGTGGTATATAGTGGTTTTCATATTGCCTCCTTTATTTGAGCATATAACTATTCAGAAATTAGCAAAGATCTTGACTTATAGAAGGCTCTTAACCACTATTTATTAATCAACTAGGACTGACAATTCTTTCTCTTCTGAGGAAAGCCATCATAGTTTTCAGCTCTAATACTTCTATTTGTAAAAAAAAAAAAAAAAAGAATTGCAATGGGGAAAAAATATGGGGGGACTTCAGTAAATTCATGCTTGATATAAGTTCATAGTAATCATGCAATTACCTCCAAAAGTAAGTAAAATAGTAGACAATTAATGGAAGCATAATGTTTAGAATGAATTGGATCAAGAGTCCCAATCGCAGTTGCTCTGATAAAACCTCCAATTTGTTTCATTTCCAGGCACAATATTTTAGGAAGCATATTAACAAATTAGAGAATGTCTTTGATGGGAAGAACACTTGAAACTTTACCATGTAAATATTAGGTGAAGGAAGTAGAAAGTATTAATCTAGAGGAGGGAAGGTTGGGATTGGGATAGATTGGGATAAAGCATCTGCTTTCAAAAATTTAAAGAACTGTCAAAAAAGGAAGCTGTTTCTGGTTCTTCACAGTTCATCAAAGCAGAAATAAGAATAATGTATAAAAGTGGCAGAAAAAAGAACATTTTGATAAAATTAAAGCAAAATTATACTTTAAAAATTTCTGAACTGAAATGACCTATTTGTGAATGCCAAGAGATTACCATAACTGAATTCTTCAAGTAGAGGATTTAGTTGAGACACATTGAAAATTCCAAATCCACACAATTGATTATGAGAGAAGAGTATGTTCTGGACCTGTATAAATAAATGACTATAGAAAAAAAGGTAAACTATCTCAGTCGGGGTAGTAGTAGGACTCAGCATTTTGAGTCCATTGTTCCAGAAGGCATTGTAAACACATGACTCTGACTCATTTAAATTTTCCTCAGTGGTTTAAGCAATATTGAAACTAGAATGTTCATGAAAGTGATCTGCTCTGGCATATTCCAGAGGTTTTACTTTTTTTTAAGTCTCCATCTTTCTTTGATAAATACAAAAAGTCTGACATTCGGAGGATATTTGGAAAACTTGGCTTTTCCAAGTTCCTCTGGGCATGATATAGTCATAGCAATAATAATAATAGTGATAAAATCAAAGGTCCTAGGTTCAAGTCCCACCAGAGTTTCATGTTGAAGGATTGATTCTGCCTAGCCCCAAAGACTTCGACTCTGATCAAAAGTTGAGAGTACAAAGACATAGATTTCATCCAGGGAGCTACAGCAAAGATTTTCAGTGGGAGAATTTATACACTTTGGAAACCAACAAATATAATAGTTTGATTTGTCATTTTATTGACTGTCTAAACTAGACTCATGAAACTGATGGAGAAAATATTAATAATGCAGATTAAATTTAAAATTGTACATATTCACTTTTTGACATTAAGTTATGAAACATTTCCTTGCACACGACTGATTCCATCTCCATGCAAAGTATAAGGTGGAGCACTGACTCTAACAAAGTGTACCTTGGGAGTGTGATCATCTTTATGATAGAGACATATCCTTTATTATGTAATCTTTCTTCTTAGGAGACTCTCATACCTGATGATCAGTATCTTTTTCCTCCTTGGAAAAACCCAGATTCATTTAAGGTAGTGGCTAAACCTATCATTTTAGTAAGTTACCAACAGTGAAACATTCAATAAGTCAAAATGGTGAGATACGTTTGAGTCGGCAGATTTCAAGGTCCATTGACTCAAGCTGTCCAAAAGTATAAGTATGATCACAAGAACAATTAAAAACCACGGTAGAGTCGCACATGTATTTAACTACTTGGGGGAAATATTATATTGTTTGGGAAACATATTAGTTATTATGTTGTTTAAATCCAACTTTAAGTGGTTTTCACCCAGAATGTCTGTGAACTAAAGGAACATTCTAGGAATACTGGAGAAGGGTGCAGGGAATTTGGGGTTCCCCCAGCTCCTAGATCCACCCAAAACTTCATATTAGGTTTCCACAACCAGGTTTGTTTGGATCCACCCAAGCTTGTGATTTGTGTTCTTTTGTGTTTTGGCCTTCCCAAATTTTATGGAATGTTGACACTTATTCATATCAGCCTCAATCTACTTTGCTTTCAAGTTGACCTCTCAGTACAATTACCCAACTGCATATATGTGGTTCATCTGTGGGTATTGTTTAAATCTGTATAATGTATACCTTCGAGAATCTGGATGAGAGGGAGCCATACCTCCTTGCTGGCTTGTACACCTCTAAAAATGAGTTAACAAATTTCTTTCTAAAACTATTTCAGATTTTGCCATCATGAACAACTTCGTAGATTAATGATCATCCAAAAAAAAAAAATCTCCATGGCCATGACTGATAGGAATGATTATGGTGGGCAACCCATAGAAGCAGCAGGATATGACATTGACATGTCAGCAGAAATTCAAGAAGATATTAAGACCCAAGTAAAATATCCGTATGAAGCCAGATCAAAGCTGAGAATTCCTAATTTCTCCTTTCCTCTGATACAATAGGGTATCATCACTTCTCAATACTTCTAATATTATTCCTCGGTCTCATTCCAGTGGCCTTCTTAGTTGTGAAATTCTGTCTCTTTATGGGAACTAGTCCTTTTACCACATATTCTTTATGCATCATGCTTGGAAGAACAGAGATTGTCATCCTCCCTCTGGAACCCAAATCCCTAAACAGTAGGTATAGTTCTTATTTTTTTCTCATCTTTTTTACATGGCCTTTTCTTCTTCTCTTAGTAGGTCACATTGACCCAGTCTGAGATAAGTCTAATAATATGGAATGTTCTCCATCTACCAAGCAGGAGTTTTATAGGGAATGGGAGAACAATTACCACAAATTCCGTTAAACCATTATATCCCATACCTATGGGATGCTGTAAATCTTTAACCAAATTTACCTAGTTCATACATGCATGCCAATAAATTCAAGCCTTTTGCCATCAGAACATTAAAAGTAGGCTCCTTAGGATTCCACTTTCCAGAATCCCTAATATCTATACAATGCCCCCCTCAAAAATGTTATAGTACTGTATACTCCTGGAAGGATTGTTAACCTCTGAGGAACCTTCAGTGGAACTATTCCTCCAGCACAGGTAATTTATATTCAACTGCTTTGCACAAACATCATGACTGTTTTCACCTCTGAAAGTGATTTATTTGGATTGTTCATTGTTTCCAAATCCATACTTAATACTCTGGGATCAAGTGTGATCCTATTCATTATGTTGAGCTTTCATTCTTCCTGTTTAAAGTTTAAGCAAATGATATTGTCCCATTCAGTCCACTCTTTACCTGCCCCCCACCCCCTTCATTAGGACTATCTGAACATGTATCACCTTATTTATACTCAAAGAATGCAATACCATTGTGTCAATTTCTCGGGGAAAATCAAATATAACTTTCTTTAACCAATGCAAATTATTGGACTCCCTAGGGTACAGTAGTTGTTGCTTGGTCAGTTTTCTTTGTGTCTGGCTCTTTGTGGCCCCATTTTTGCTTTACTTGGTAAAAATATTGAAGTGATTTGCCATTTCTTTCTCTAGCTCATTAGACAGATGAGGAAACTTAAGCAAACAGGGTTAAGTGACTTGCTCAGGTTCACACAGTGAGTAAATATGAGGCCAGATTTGAATTAAGGGAGATGAGTCTTCCTGACTCCTGAGCAGGCACACTATCCACTGTGCTGTCATGCTACCCTAGGGGCACAGTATTCTGCCACTAACCCAGGTAGTCAAGGGTGGCTAATTCCTTATTTCACTTCATTCTGATATCATTAGTGAAACACAATATCAGGTTCAGGAATTCAAGCTTGGGCAAAGCTAAGAATTCCTCTCTACTTGTTCCTTTTCTACCTCTGATTAGCTGTGTAATCCATTTTGAGTTGCTTAACTTCTCACTATCCCAGACAGCTCTCCAAGAGGTTGAACAAGAGTTGCAGATATATTGAAGGAAATCTGTACAGAGTTGGAAAAAAAGAGATCAAGATAAAAATAATAAACATTCACAGCTACTTTTTTTTTTCTATTTTAAGCTCAAAACTTATTTTCTAGAAAAGGAATTTGAACAGATTTGGCCTTACCCAAGCACCATGGTGACAGAAAAAACTCCCTAGACTTTAAAAGTGATGACTGTCTATGCAACATAATTCTAGCTTTCTTAGTACATCCAAGGCTACTTTTACTGTGATCCCATTATTGTGCTTTGGCAATATAAAACAAGTACAGTGAGATAGTGCAACCTACCTGTTGAGGCAAAATTCTGTGCCCTGAGCTCATATGGCTCAGCCCCATTCATTTTGCTAGGGTTTTTGCTTGTTCCTGAGGCATCCAGAGCCCTCTAATTTGTAATAATGTCTCAAGTCTCATATAAATCAGGAAAAAAAAATCTCCAATATACAGAGCCTTCCCCAGGGGAACAAAGCAATATTAGGGACTCATTACTATGGTCGCTTTTCATCATCCTGCTCCCCAAGTGAATATGTGAAAAGAGTTTGGGAATTAACTTTATTATTTGTACAAATATTCTTTTCAGGTGGAATATTGCCTGGAATTGTTTTAACACCTAGAAAAATCTGACCCAATGGGCCATTGTTACCTTTCCTAGAATCAGTTCTACCTAGCCTCATCCTCATATTTCTCATTTATCTCCACTACTGCTTTCCCTTCCCCTTCCTTCCAGGGTTGCCCCCATCCAACTCATCTCTTTGAACTTTATCATCATTTAGTAAATTAATATTTTGAATTAAGAATCTGTTTGATATTCTCCTACCTTCAAGGGTATGTCTCATTGTTCATAGTCACATGACTCAAGGATTATAACTTCTGCATCAATCAGTTACCAACAACAAAGTTGGCAGGACAAATGAGAAATAATTAACATAATGAAGGCCTCTATGTTGATGTATTGTTGATGCAGGGAGGGTTTCTATTTAAGTATGGGTCTATTAGTGGGATGGGATTGAGATTCCAAAAATGACCATATCACTACTATCCCATCCTAGGTCACTAGTAAAAAACATCCATTCCAGGGGGATATTTTATGTGGCCAGAGCTAGCCAAATGGTCCCCAAATTTCTGGGCCTGTTCCCAGATTCTCCTCTTCTCAATGGTATAACCGGTAGAGAAGAGGATATTCAAGTCTCCCTAAAAAAGCTAGAATTGAAGAGACACATACCTAAAGCCTTCAGAGATCTTACTAGGATCTTCAGAGTATCAACCTGGTTTCTCTTTAACATAAGTGAGGTCTGAAATGAAATGAACAAAGGGACATATACTGTAGTTGTCTCACTGGGCAATGCAGCTAATTCCCTTCAAGGACAAAATCCTGAAGGCATGGTGAAGGAAGGGAGAGATTAAGTCCCACTTTTTCTGAGGGAGTGAGGGTCAATCTGTATTGGACTACAAGGCAAGAGGAAAGATCTGCAGGCACTGGAAGGGGATAAGGAGTCAGAGGAGTGGTTTCTGCTGGGACTGCCATGGGAGCAGGGTTTAGGAGCATGGCCTGGTCAGCATTCTTAGGGGGAGGAGCCAGAGGAGAACATAGCAGGTAAGAGATGGGAAACCAGAAGGGGGGACCAGAGGAGAAAAGAAGGGGAATGAGAAGAAAGGGGGAGTGGCCAAGGGGGGTCGGCTATTGGAAAGCAGTGATAGGCAGTGGGGAAATCAGGAAGGGGTGGGGCAGAAGTGGAAAAAGCCAGAAAATATGGGATAGAGGCAGCTCAATAAAGGGGATCAGAAGGGAGTGGGGGGGGGGGGATGGGAATGTAGGCAGGGAAGAGGGTGGAGCTGAAGCCTTGGGGACCACAAGAAGTGGATCAGCTAAAACATCAAGTTGGTTCCCATTCCCCTTTTTCTGGGGTGACTCGATCTACTAGTATCTTAGAAACTTTTCTGGGAATGGGGTCCCAAGAGGGTTCAATGAAAGTCATTATGTAGTATATTTACATTCATTTTCCTTCTCAGCAACAGTATAAATCTAGCTGTAAGAGAATATTGTATTGCAAAGACCCAAAAAATGATTGTAGTCTATTCCAGATGGTACTGAAGCCAAGCTGTGTTGCAAAAAAACACAGGACATTTCTCTTTTATTTTTTTTAGGAGATTTTTTTTTTTTTATCAAATGCTGTATTAACTTCTGGCTTACATCATTCATTTCCACCAGATTTTGAGTTACAAATTTTCTCCCCATTTTTCTCCTACCCACCAGCCCAAAATAGTGATCCCACTGGATATCCCCTCTTCTCCCATACCCACTTTGACTTTCCAGCAGGGTGGGGTGGATCTCCATGCCCCAGGGCCTGTATATCTTATTTCCCAGTTACATGTAAAATAATATTAATATAAAATTAATTAATATGTATTATATATATACTGGAATCTGCCACAGCTGCTGGTGATCTGAAGTCCCTCCAGTTGGTGGCTGGTCAGGCCTCCCTGGGGCTAACACAGGGTTTATGTCGGCTCCCAGACCACTGTACTGGACACTTTCTGCTGGCCTGCCCAGCTGTCCAAAGCAGGAGGTTAGCTTCTCTGTGTTGTTTTGTGGGTTCTGTAGCTCCAAAGTTTGTTCAGTCATCTTTTATATGAATTGGGGTAGGTGGAAGCCCAGAGCCCCATGGATGGAAGTCCTATTTCTACTCCACCATCTTGACTCCAACCTACCAGGCCAGTTTTTTTTTTTAATTCATTAGAGAAAAAGAATTTGTTTCCAATTTTTTTTTTTTAAGACATCCAAAGGGTGACTTTTTGGGAATTGAAAAGAACTGACCCTTCATGGGCATGTGGTCTTGAGATTATGCAGTTTCCCTGTAAGAGAACCATATGTTGTGATCTAGGGTGTCTTGAAATGCAAGGCAAAGGTAAGAGATGGGAAGAGGGGACCAGAGGAGAAAGGAAGAGGAATGTGGGGAAAGAGGGCATGCTCAAAGTGGGGGAGGGGACTTGGAAAGCAAGAAAAGGTATTGGTGCACAAGTCTGCCTTGAAAGAATTCAACAACTGAAGCCTTATTTCAGTCCAAGAAGTGAGTTTATTGAAACACTGGTTACAATGGGTAAGATTCCTAGTGAATTTGCAAATTTTATAGGGATAAGATTGATGTTTTTATAGGAAAAAGATTATGGGAAGATTTGGATGGGGTTAAGGAGTGGAAATACCCTGGGGTGGTTCAGAGGTAACAGAGAAAGGGGGTCTGGATGGGATTAAGTAGTGTCCAGTAAGCAAATTAAGTAATCAAAGTGGGCTAGGGTGTGCCAGATGCCTTGGGCAGAGGCACAAGCCACTGAAATGTATGGGAAAATTCAGGACTGGGTTAGATATAAAAAGAATGAATGACTGGGTTAGGTTAGGAGGCCACAATGAAAGGACAGTTGAAAGGATTATATTGCAGTAAGCTTATGTCTCTGGCTAAAACCAGGGATCTTGGTTCAGGGGCTAGATTCTTGAAATTCCTGGGAAAATTCAAGGGGGTGGTGGCGCAGATCCCATATGCCATCAATTTTAACTTCTATTAAGTCATTTTAGCCATCCAGAAGTTATTTTACTTCTTTACACAGTGAGGTAGTTATATTTCATAGCCTTAATGTTCCTTTCAGCTCTAAATTTATGACATGATCATGCCAGTGAATGAAGCTCTGGCCAGGGAGTAAGGAAGATCTGAGTTCAAATTCAGCTTCAGACATTTACTAGCTGTGTGACTTTGGGCAAGTCATTAAAGTGTGTATACCTCAGTTTCCTTATTTGGAAAATGTAAATAATAATAGCACCTACCTCCCAGGGTTGGTGGGGGGACAAAATGCGTTTAGATTTGTGAAGTGCCTTGTGAACCTTAAAGTACTATATAACTAATAGCTAGAGCAGAAAAGAGTGCAAGAGGTTACTTAGGTCAATTTACTCCTTTTCCACTTGAGGAGAATGAAATCTAGTGGAGTTAAGTGACTTATCCAAGGTCATAAAGCCAAGAAGTGACAATGCCAAGCTAAAAACTCCCATCCTGTGATTTCAAATTAGGTATTCTTCCCATCACAATCAACTACTTGCAAGGTTCTTTGTTCCCAGATCTCAGAACATAATTCCACCTTTTTTTTTCCTCAGAGGACTAATTCTTTTGGGAATTCCCCTCAGTCATCTAAATTGATATTGTATAAAATCATATTTGTAACTACCCACAAAGTTTAGCAATTTAAAAATCAAAACATGTGGTGGCTAGGTGGTGCAGTGAATAGAGCACCTTCCCTGGAGTCAGGAGGACCTGAATTCAAATTTGACCTCAGACACTTGACACACTAACCCTGTAACCTTGGACAAGTTACTTTACCCCAGTTGCCCTGCCTTCCCCCGCTTCAAAAAGCAAAAATAAATAAATAAATAAATAAATATTTTTAAAATGTACTCTCAGAAAAAAACAAAAAACAGTTGAATGGGTTAGAAGCTGTTAGGTCATTCCATCTGAAGAGGTTACCCATAAAGAGGGTTAGGGTTGCTCTGGAGACCCCAAAATACCAACACTCATCCTCCCAAATGAATTCAAATCAAGCCTTCCCTCAGGCAAAGAAAAGTACAGTTTATTAAAAGTGCCCTTGCATTAGACACAGAGTAAGTCTGTGCTAGGTCATTCTATGATGTTCTCACAAACATGAAGACAGGATGGGGTTTTATATACAGAAGGTTGTGGAAGGAATCTAGGTGTATTCTAGGCAAGGGGTTTGGGGACGGTCTTCTGGAGGAATTAATGAGGTCAATGAGTGATTAAGGGTGGGAAGTTGCTGGAGGCCACCTGAGACCACAAACAAAGGAGGGCTAGGCCAATTCAAGGGTGGATCAATAGGGTGGGAAGTCTAGTAAGTCTAGTAACAGAGGCTGGGAAGTCTACTAACAGATTTTCTTCATGAAAATGCCTCATCAAATGAGATGATATAATCAGAGTTCAAGGGCCCTTACCTCAAGGACTCAAGGAGAGCTATAGGGGGCTCCCAGAGCCCATACCTCATCACATCAGCCTCAAGTATTTACTAAGGTATTTTTTTTATAAAGGAAAATTGATAATTATACAAAGAAAAGACCTTGTAAAATCTCCTTTATAAGCCTGCAAGAATTTTTTTTAAACCAACTAATCATAAATTCTTAGCAACCTGCAAGAGTTTTCTGTTTTGTAGAATCCTTACATAAATAAATGGGAATAAATGGGACTCCTTACACAAAATGGGTTTGATTGTGAAATCTGCTTCATATAAGGATATATTTATATATTTGTCTAGGTGAGATTCCAGAATATAATTATTTTCTTAACTTCCAGTGATATATTGAAAGACCAAGTGAAGGAAATATACTGAGTAAATTTTTAAAATCCTGGTAAATTTCGTTATTGTGATAAGGCTAATTTAATTGGGTATGTTCTTCTTCTTTCATACAAACTGAATCTCCTCCCCATTACAAACTTTTTTGACTAGAAAATTTAGATAAATAGGAATATTTCTGTTGATTAGGAATTTAGCTTTTTATAGTACTTTGGGGATTCTTTTATGTTACTTAAAAGACACTTTACACAACCTAGTTTTAATAATTCCAATTTAAAGGTTACCAACTAATTTAATTCATGAAATTAAATTTATCCTTTTAACATCAGGATAAATTTTTAGCTGTTTTTAAGAAAGGAAAATACTTTTACAGAGTTATGTTTTGCAAAAAATCTTTTGTGTGATTTTTAGAAGGCCTACTAAATTTTCATTTGCAAGCTAGTTTATTGCAATAATAATTGATTATAATATATATTATATATATTTATTGTTATATATTGTGTATATTATATTATTATAATAATCACAATATTATTATTAATAATAATAAATTGTCATATAACAATTTATATCTAAACCAACTGTGAACTTTCGAGTTTCATTTCTAGGTTTTCTATGTCCTTGAAACAGACTTAAATGGGTGTTTTCAGAGAAATAGAGTCTTGAAACAACATCAAAGATAACAGTCATTGATTAATAGTAAAACATCTAAATTACTATAATGAGATATAAGTGGGGGAAAGATCTTCCTGTTTTGATATGAATTTATAGTCATTCCAAAACCTAAACAAGAGTTAAAATTAGTATATGAACTTCTATACATAAAATTCAATTTCTGCCATATCTTGGTTTTTCAGATTGAGTATAATCAAAAATAGGTAAACCAGCTTGAGAAACAAAGATACAAATCTATTAAGCTGTGAGGTTAATGTCAGGAACCCCTTTCCTTTTTGTTTTAAGGACTAGGATTTCAGTAGTTATGTTAGTGAAGAGTAGTAACTTTTGAACTCTTTGAACAAATCTGGACTTAGAACAGGTGTTGAACTGTTTGCAAACTACTTAAGACTCCCCTTAAATATGTTCTTATTATTTAAAGGGATTTTGAGATCAGTAGTACTTTTCAGTGATGAATCTCTTACTATTACCAATGTGGGATTATAGTCATATATGTGATCCTTGAGACCTGAACCCCGCTAAAACTCTGATTATTGGAATTTGATTTTCAAGACCTTATGGGACTACTAACTGACTCTATTCTGAGTCTTGACTCCAGTTATGATAATCAAAGAATGCTGTTAATCCAATGGTCCATGATGGCAGCAACCCTATGGGATTTTATATTTGGGTACTGCAAGGGATGTTCTCATGGGAAAAACTGGGAGAATGACTATTTGCATGAGCTAAGGTAGGATTCTCCTGACCCAATTTCCCTAATATGACACACAGAATGGGAAATATCCCACCTGGTTGACTTTTGATCATTTGTATAACTTCTGCCTGGAATTGACATGAACTTAGGGAAGAATTATTCACTTACTGTATAATTATGTCCCTATTCTTTTATAGCAAATTTCTATAATCCAAAAGGTTTGTAAGCACGTTTATGCTATTATATAATAGATTGATACTAGAACATCTGAGTTACTATAATAAGAAACAAATATGAGATTTGAGCTATTTGACCTAGAATTTTAGACTCCTTTATTCCAAACAAGTAACTTAAGTATTTGGCATTGATATCTGTGACTAATTATATATTTCTGTATAGGTTAGGATTCTTTAATTCCTCATATGGTATGGGATAATGGACTGATTAGGTCAAAAACTTGTGAAACCAAGATATGATTCTTTCTTAGTTACTGTCTCAGTTTTATTAACAATTATTTATCTTGGAAGCCTATGGTCTACCTTGCAAATGCCTTATAGGAAACATCTATTTTGTTTACGGGTTATTTATTTGAACATGGCTAGAAATTGGAAATGTCTTATTGATGGGGTCCTTGTGATATATATATGTCTGTAGTATCAATCTGTAACATCAGTTTGTAAATGGGGTGCTTTGGGATCTATGTCTGTAAAATCAATTTGTAAAAGCAGTCTGTAAGATCACATTTCCACCCCCCCAGCCTCAGAGCATTGACTTTGCCCCTTCCCCCTTCCAGCACTCTGCCCAGCAACAACTCATGACCTGTTTATGTCTGCTTGAAACAATGTTACGTAAATGCTATCTCCCTTAGTTAGAGTGGCCAGCCCCACCAGAAATTCTTCAATACCTTATCTATAGGGTAACTCCTTAGTCAATTATATACCCACACTGTCTCTGATGACCTTGGTGGGTGGCAGACTGGGCACTCTTTAGTGACGTATCAGGCCTAAAACCACACCTCCAGTTAGCCCCTCTTGAGCTATTTCCCAGTGAATCATGGGCAATACACCTGCGCAGTTGATATTAAAAGTGTATGGTCCTTTGAGCACTGACCACTCCTTAACTCCTCCCTGATCCCACCCTTACTCACCTAGTTAGCATAATTGACCCCTTAAAACTATGCCTTCGGCCTCTGAGAGTTTGCAGGTTCCGTAAGAATCTAGCCCGCTGTTCTCTACAGCGTAACAATAAACTTTACAATTTCGGCTTCAAAGTCTGCTTGAGCCTGGTGAATTCCTTCCAGACTGGATGCCAGGAGAGGTATCCCTGGCAGAACCACTTACCCTCCCCCCCTCCTTATCACCCTTCCCTCTTCATTATTATAAATAACTTACTTGGTATGCAGTGTTTAAAAAAATGATTACTCAATGTATTTATTTATACCATAACTGAGACTTTTGTTACAATTGTAGTTAATCTGACAACTTTTAAATGAATTCATTTATGCATGATTGCATCTTATTATAAAAAGGTGTTTTGTTATTAATTCCTTAGTAGAATCTTATTCTCCAAATGCAGAGTGGATGTGGAGTACAAAAATTGGTTTCTATTTTTTCTGTTTTTATGTAAGTCTCCTGTTCTATAAGGTTCCAAATTTGATTATTATAATAAAAAAAGACATAAGGGTTGATTTAAAACGTTCATTATTTGATCTGTTTATTAGCAAAGTAATTTAAATATGCTTTAAGATCAATTTGTAGGAGATCTTTAACAAAGAAAGAGGATCTCAACAAGTCACATCAGTCTAAGAAGATAGTCAGCTTGAAATTTCTTAGAACATACCCAGAGAACTTCATCAGATGGTGTCCCAAGAACCAGATAGCTGTGGGAAATGAGATTTCTGAGTCTTAAGTGAAAAATTTTATTCATTGTTTGCTTTTTCCCTTCGAATCCTTGATCTGTAAGTTCATCACTTCTCTATAATGGACAGCATGCTTCAGTAGTCTGTCTTCTGAAATCATGAATGGTCCTCGTATTGCTCTTAGTTCTTAAAATTTGGAAAAAAAAACTTATATAAATTGTTGCAGAATGAAGGAGAACCAGATGAACAATTTCTAGTATAAAATCACAATTACAAAAAAAGAATAATTTTTAGATATTTTATCAATTGATAAAGAATGGAGCTAGAAGGACTGAAAAATTGTATACAATATAAATAATGAGCATGTATAAAGTTAATTTTAATGTTGGGCTTTTTTTATTTGAACAAAGTTTTGAGATGAACCAGAGCTGAAAGAAAATTTGACTTTCAAATATAAGAAGCAAGAGAAGCATGAGAAGGTAAACATGAAAACAAAATCAAAAGGAACTTTTTTTTTTTAAAGCAATTGGGGTTAAGTAACTTGCTCAAGGATACATGGCCAGTCATTATTTATGTGTGGGTGCTCATTTTCTGAGGCCAGATCCGATCTCGGGTCATCCCAACTCTGAGGCCGGCGCTCTTACTCATTGTGCCACCTAGCTGCCCCTCATAAGGAACTTATTAAAGTTGAACTATTTATATTCCTACATGGAAAAATTATAACAATAACTCATGAGACTTTTGTGAGTATTAGTATAGTTGAAGGGAATATATATATGTATATATATATGAATACATACATATATATTTATGTATGTATAGGAGGGGGTATGTGTGTATACATACATATATGAGTGTGTCTATATATACATACATGTATACATAGGCAGAGGGCACAGGATCAGTTGAATAGGAAGGGATTATATCTAAAAAAATAAAATTAAGAGGTGAGAGGAATATAATGAGAGAAGGAGAAAGCAAAAGATAGAAGAGGGTAAATTATCTCAAATAAAAAAGGCAAGAGAAAGCTGTTAGAACGGAGGGGAAGAGCAGGAAGGTGAAAAGGAGTGGGTCATCCTTAATTTCATTGAATTTGACTTAGGGAGGGAATAATATACACACTCAATTAGGTATCTTACCCTACAGGAAAGTAGGGGTGGAAGGGATAAGAGGGGGGATGATAGAAAGGAGGGAAGATGGGGAAAAGGGTAGTTAGAAGCACATCCTTTTGAAAAGGAACAGGGTCAAAATAGAAAATGGAATGAGTGAGGGGCAGGATAGGATAGAGGGAAATATAGTCAGTCTTTCACAAAATAAGAACTATGGAAACATTTTGCATAAGTACACATGTATAACCTATATTGAATTTCTTCTCTTCTCAGTGGGAGTGGGTGAAAAGGGAGGAAGGGAAAGAAACTGAAAATCAAAGTTTTAAAACAACAATGTTAAAAAAAAAAAAGCTTTGAGATGTTTGACTGAACAGAAGGGAAACACTATTTAAATGTGGTTGTGCATCAAATTTATTTCTGTATTTTTATTGAAATTAAGACAGATGAAAATGTTTGCTTACTTAAGTACATGGTAAAAAATTGCAGGAGAATTTTGTATGCTCCCTTGCTGAGAAATAGACATTCTTTTATTTTTAGCCACTGAAACAAGAGACAAAATGAAGAGAGAAATGTGTCAAAAAATATTGGTAAGTGTTATGTTAAATGATACATATGCTTAAATTGCAATTTAAATTTATTTTGTTAATTGATCACTGTCTAGTTGCCTTCTGTTCCTAGCAATTTACTGTCTGTTTCCATCACACTCTTATAACTCCTCCTTCAGATTGTGAATCTCTTGATTTACTCAAATATTTGTCAAATTACATGTCTTTAAAAGTTTGACAAGAGTTAGTGAGGACTCTCTTCACAGCCTCCTTCACATCCTTGTTCCTGAGGCTATAGATCATGGGATTCAGCATGGGGATCACTAGTGTATAAAACACTGAAGCCATTTTATCAGTGTCTAAGGAATGGTTTGACTGGGGCTGCAGGTACATGAAAAGGAGAGTCCCATAGAAAACAGTGACAGCTGTCATGTGGGAAGCACAGGTGGAGAAGGCTTTCTTTCTCCCTTCTGCTGAGCGTATCCTCAGGATGGCCAAGATGATGTGGAAGTAGGACACCAGGACAGTTGTTATAGAAAAGAAGAGATCTATCGCTGCAGAGATATAGATTGCCGTTGCTGGCATATAGGTATCAGAGCAAGATAAAGCTAGTAAAGGGACATTATCACAGTAAAAATGATTAATAACATTAGAAGAACAGTAGGACATGGAAAAAACCCAAGAGGTGAGTGTCACTGCTACTGAGAAGCTATAAATGTAGGCAAGGACAACAAGTAGGATGCAAATCTTTCGTGATACCACAACCATGTATAATAGGGGATTGCAAATAGCCACATATCGATCATAGGCCATGACAGCCAACATGAAAATCTCAGCAACAATGAAGACTAAGAAGCCTCCATGCTGGGTTGCACATCCATAGTAGGAAATGGTTTTCTTCTCTGCCAAGAAATTGACCAGCATCTGGGGAGCAATGACAGTGGAATTGCCAAGATTGATAATAGCCAGGTGTCTAAGGAAAAAATACATGGGAGTTTGAAGTTGAGAATCTATACTAGTAAGTGTGATGATAGCCACATTTCCAGTCACCGTCACTCCATAGATTGCTGAGAAGATGAAAAAGAGGGGAACTTGAAGTTCTGGATCATTTGAGACTCCAATGAGAATGAATGTGGTCACATGGGAGAGATTTCCTTGTACCATTTTTGATCAGTTTCATCTACTATGGAAATAAATGGAAAAATAGTTTAGAAAGTCAAGGATGATTGTTCTAGACCTTGCATCTTAAGTAAACTTCTATATCTTGGGATTAAGTATGTTTTTTTTAAAACTCTTTCGAGAAGCCTGTCTTAGATTTGAACAGATATCTTGCCTGATTCCTGATCTACTGAGATGTTTTTAAAAAGATGATTGTTAAATTTTCAGGGTGACAATTTATACCTTGGAATTGGCAAAAAGTATAAATCAAGGCTTGATTTATTGTGTTGTTAAAGTCAAGACTTAAGAATGGAGGAAAAATTAATAATGAAGATTCAACTTAATAGTGCATATTGAATACAGCCTCTCCACACAGAACTAGTTAGCTAGATGAGACAATAATGTTTGGTATCTTCCAGATTCAAGTCTCTGATAATTAAGTTAATAAAGTTAATATGTTGCATAGATGGAAAGTTTGTATTTTCCTTGTGATCCTTCATATATAGGAGAAGTGCACTAATCCTGTAGAAAATTGTCAATAAACACTTGTGAGATAATACACTTAAATTGTAATTTTAAATGGAGTCTTTCCCAATTCCCTTTAATTTTAGTTCCCTCTCTCTGTTGATTATCTACAATTGATTTTGTATTTACCTTGTGGTGTATAGTGACTTTCATGTTGTCTCCCTCATTTGAACAGGCAGTTCTTGAGAGGATGCAATGTCTTTTGTCTTTATTTTTTTTAATACCCCCAACAATTAGCAAAGATCTTAACTCATAACAGGATCTTAAACTTTATTTATTGACCAGTTGACTGACATATATCTCTCTTCTGAGTAAATCAATCATAATTTTAAACTGTAATTCTGCCATTTGTCAAGACAAGAATTTCCAAGAGGGAAAAATGTGGGGGTTTCAGTAAAGTCATGCTTGCCGTAAGTTCATAGTAATATGAAAACACCTCCAAAAGTAAGTAAAATATTAGACTGAATTAATGGAAGCATACTGTTTAGAATGAATTGCAGCAATAATCCCACTCTTAATTGTCCTGATAAAGCCTCAAGTTCATTTCATTTCTTTTCCTTTCTTTTTTTTTTTTTTTGGAGGGCAATTGGGGTTAAGTAACTTGCCCAAGATCACAAGGCTAGGTTTTTGTTTGTGGATGTGTTAAGTGTCTGAGGCCGGATCCGAACTCAGGTCCTTCTGACTCCAAGGCTGACGCTCTACTCACTGCGCCACCTAGCCTCCCCTCATTTCATTTCTAAGCACAATAATTTAGGAAAGATATTGACAAACTGGCAAATATCTTTTATGGCAAGAGCACTTGATACTTTATTATGTAAATATTTGGTAAAGGAAGTGGAAATGATTATCCCAGAGAAAGAAAGACTTTGAATTAGTTGGAACAGAACATGTCTTCAAAAAAAAAAAACTGTCAAAAAAAGTTTCTTTTTTTTTTCTGGTTTTCTTGGCTCATCAAGGTCAAAATAAGAACAACACATATAAATTATGGAAAATCAAATTTTAGGGGAACAAAGTCAAGATGACAGAGTTAAAGCAGAGACTTGACTGAGTTCTCCCCCAAACACCTTCAAATACCTCTAAAATTTAAGTGACTCTGAACAAATTCTATAGCAACAGAACCCACAAAGAGATAGAGTGAGGCAGATTACCAGTCCAAGTTAGCCTGGAAGATCAAAAGGAAAGGTCTGTTGCACTGGTCTGAGAGAGGAGCACAGCCTAGCACAGGCCATGCCAGCATAGACCTGACTCCAGCAAAGCCAGAACAGGTCTCAGGACACTGAATCATTGGCAGCAGTGATGGTTTCTAGACTTCTCAACCCACAGATTCCATAGATAACATAGAAGGTCAACAGGAAAGATCTGTTAGAAGTGGGTGAGAAAGTCAGTCCAGTGCAGGTCCCAGCAAATCAAGAACAGGCCTTGGGAGTGGCTGAATCAGCAGCAGCAGGGGCAACAGTGGAAACAGCAGTAGCAGCAGCTGATCCTGGAGCTATCCGCCCACAGAAGGAATGTTTGAAAGTCATCTATTTCAACTTTCAGTAGCCAAGATGGTGGATTAAAGGGCAAGTCACTCTCACCTTCCCTTATTGACCTTGAAAAACCAGAGAATGGTGCCCCTAGGGAAAAATCCTGAAATACTAAAGTGAGCAGAAAGACTAGACGTTAGCTCAGGAGGATAGGGGGAGTAAGGGAAATGATCACTCTTGCTATGGCTGAAGGGGACCAGTATAAGACAAGCGGTGCCTCAATAAGTCAGTGGCAAGCCCCACCCCAGCAAAACAGCAGGAAACCCTGAGCCACAGGCTCCAGCTTAGTACCAGTGAAGCCACCAGACACCTACAGCCTCTAGCTGCCAGCACCTGAGAAACCAGCACACAAAACCAGTAACCAGGCCTCTAGTCCCCAACACAAGAAGCCTGGGACAGTATGCCCTGTGCTCTAGAAGAAGAGCAACTTTAAAAGCAAGAAAAAGGGCAAATAACATAAAAAGCAACAAAGAAAAATAATTACCTTAGAGAAGTATCATGGTGAGAGGAAAGCTCAAAATATACATTGAGGAAAAGACAACATTATCAATATACCCACATCTTAAAGCTCAAATGGGATTATGAACTGGTTTCAAGCCCAAAAAGCCTCCTTGGTAGTGCTCAAGAAAGATTTTAAAAGTCAAATAAGAGAGGTATAAAAATAATTGACAAATTCCTTTTAAAATATAATTGACAAAATGGTGGGGGGGGGGGTGTGAAGTACACTGAAGAAAACAGCTCTTTAAAGAGTAGAATTGGGCAAATGGAAAAGGAGGTAGAAAAGGTAACTGAAGAAAACAATTTGTTAAAAATTAGAATTGGGCAAATGGAAGCTAATGACTCCATGACACATCAAGAATCTGTCAAACAAAATCAAATGAATGAAAAAAATGGAAGAAAACATAAAATGCTTCACTTGAAAACACAAAACATAATCTGACCTGGAAAACAGACCTAGGAAAGATATTTTAAGAATTATTGGTCTACCTGAAAGCCATTATCAAAAGAAAGAACCTGGACAGCATCTTTCAAGGAAAACTTCCCCGAGACCCTAGAACTAAAGGGTAAAATTGTCTTCCAAAGAATCCACCAATCACCTCCTGAAAGAGATCCCAAATTGAAGATGCCAAGGAACATTGTAGCCAAATTCCAGAATTATGAGGTCAAAGAGAAAATATAGCAAGCAGCCAGAAAGAAAGAATTCAAATATCAAGGAACCACAGTCAGGATTATGGAGGACCTTGAAGCTTCTATATTAAAAGATTGGAGGGCATGGGATATGATATTACATAAGGTAAAGGAGCTTGGATTACAACCAAGGATTAACTACCCAGAAAAATTGAGCATAATCTTTCAGGAAAAGGATGGAAATTCGATGAAATAGGGGACTTCCAGACATACCTGATGAAAAGACCAGAGGTCAAACAGAAAAAAAAAATGATATTCAAATACAAGACTCAAGAGAGGCATAAATAGATAAACAGGAAAGAAAAAAATCAACAACATGTTATTAACAAGCGCAAACTGTTTACATCCATACAAAGGAAGATGACATTTGTAGCTCTTTAGAATTGTATTTTTATTGCACCATTTAAAAGGGGCATATATAGGCAGAGGGTATGGGTATAAGCTGACTTTGATATGATTAAAAAAATCTAATTAAGTGGTGAAAAGTGATTGTACTGGGAGAAGAGGAAAGGAGAAGACAAACAATGGTAAATTATATCACATGAGAAGGCACAAAAACCTATTACAGTAGAGGGAAAGAAGGTAGGGTGATGAACATAATTTGAACCTTACTCTCATCAGATTTGCTAAAAGAGGAAATAGCATAATCAGGTATAGAAATCCAACTTACCCTATTGGAAATAAGGGGGGAGAGGGGAAAGGGAATGGAGTGGGTTGACAAAAGGGAGGGCAGACTGAGGCAGGTAGTATTTGAAATCAAAACTAGTGAGGAGGGAAAGGGAGAAAGGATAGAGAAAAGCATCAATGGGGGAAAATAGAATGGAGAGAAAAACACAGAGAATAATCATAGCTGTGAATGTGAATGGGATGAACTCTTCTTTTAAACAGAAGCAGAGTGGGTTGAGAACCATTATCCTACAATATGTTGATTACAAGAAACACATTTGAAGCAAAGGGGTACACACAGAGTAAAATTAAATGACTAGAACAGAATATATTATTGCTTCACCTGAAGTAAAAAAAAAAAATCAGGGGTAGCAATTCTGATCTCAGATAAAGCAAAAGCAGAAATAGATCCAATTAAAAGAGATAAAGCAGAAACTACATCCTGCTAAAAGACACCATAGACAATGAAGTAATATTATTACTAAACATATATATAACAAGTGGCATAGCATCCAAATTGTTAGAGGAAAAGTAAGGGAGTTAAAGGAAGGATAAATAGCAAACTATACTAGTGGGGGACCTCCCAATCTAACCATAAAATAAACAAGAAAGAAGTTAAGAAGATCAATAGAATTTTAGAAGTTAGATATGGTTAACCTCTGGAGAAAATTAAACATGGATAAAAAGTAATATACCTTTGTCTTGGTGGTACATGGCACCTACACAAATATTGGGCTTGTATTAGGGCATAAAAACCTCACAATCCAATGCAGAAAGACAAATATTAAATACATCCTATACAGATCATAATGCAATTAAAATTACATGTAATAAAGGGTCATGAAAAGATAGACTAAAAATTAATTAGAAATTAAATAATCTAATCCTAAAGAATGAATGTGTTAAATAACAAATCATAGAAACAATCAATAATCTCATTCAAGAGAATGACAATAATGAGAAAACATACTACAACTTATGAAATTCAGTGAAAAAAAGTTCTTTGGGAAGTTTTATATCTCTAAATGTTTACATGAATAAAATAGAAAAAGAAGAGATCAATGAATTAGGCATGCAACTGAAAAAGCTACAAAAAGAACAAATTAAAAATTCTCAATTACATACCAAATTAGAAATTCTGAAAACCAAAGGAGAAATTAATAAAATTGAAATTAAGATAACTATTGAGCTAATAAATAAAACTAAGAACTGGCTTTGTTTTAAAAAAAACAATAAAACAGACAAAACTTTGGTTAATTTGATATTTTTAAAAGAAAGAAGAGTCTATAGATTTCAAAGTCCATTGGTTTAAGTTGCCCAACAGAACAGTTAAGATCACAAGAACAATGGAAATTGTGGTAGAATCTCACATGATGTTTACTTTGTGAAGAAAATACTTTATTATATTGTTTGGGAAACTTGTTAGTTATTTTACTATTAAAATTAAACTTTATATGATCTTCACCCAGAATGTCAGTGAACCACAGTAACTTTCTAGGAATGCTGGGAATGGCTGCAAGGAATCTGGAGTTCCTGTATATGCTAGATTCACCCAAAATAGTTGTGCTGGGTCCCCATAGCCAGGTCTTATTTGGATCTACCCAAATTTGTGTTTTATGTTTTCTTGTGTTTTGACTTCACCTATATTTTGTGGAATGTTGATATATTTTCATATTCATCTCAATCTACCTTACTTTCAAGTTGACCTCTCAGTAAAACTTCCCAACTACATATATTGGTTCATCTGTGGGTATCCTTGTCTAAATTTGTATGATGTAAACCTTCCAGAATCTGGAGGAAAGGGAGCCATAACTCCTTTTTGCTTGTGCACCTGTATCAAATGATGTAACACATTTCTTTCTAAAACAATTTCAGATTTTGGCAATTGTTCCATGAACAACAACCTGGAAGACTAATGATCATCCCAAAAAGAAATCTCCATGGCAGTAATTGATGGGACTGATTATGGTCAATAACCCACTGAGGCTGCAGGGTATGACATATCAGCAGAAATCCAAGAATATATTGAAACCCAAGAAAAAATGTTCTTCTCAGACTAGAACAAATCTGAGAATTCCTAATTCCCCCTTCCTATGTTACAATAGGATCCCTTCACATCTCAGTACTTCCAATATTGTTCCATAGCCTCTCTCCAATGACCTTCCCAGTTGTGAAATTTTGTCTCCTTGGGGAGGCTAGTCCTCTTATCACATAGGCACTGCGCTTCATGCTTGAAAGAATGGAAATAGTCAGCCCCCCTATAGAATGCAAATCCCTAAACAGAAGGTAGAGATCTCCTTTTTTTTTTCATCTTTTTACAAGTTTTTTTTTTTTCCTCTCTTGGCAGGTCACCTTGACCTAGTCTGAGATAAGCAGTAATCATATTATAGAATGTTATCACTTACTCTGCCAAGGAGGGGTTAGGTAGGGAATGGGAGAACAATGATTACAAATTCCCTTAAACCATCATGTGTCATCACCTGTGGGACACTAAGTCTTTCCCCAAATCTACCTGGATCACCCAGTCATTCCAGAAAATTCAAGTTTTTGGTCATCAGAACATTAGAAACAGGTTCCTAGGATCCCACCTTCCAGAAACTCTATCTACACAATACCTACAAAACCTGTTCTTCTAGTAGTATATATTCCTGCAAGGATATGTAACTTCTGAAGAAAGAGGACTCCAGTTCAACTATTCCTCCCACTTAGATAATTTATATTCAACTGCTTTGCACAAACATCATGACTGTTTTCACCTATAAATGGTTCGATGTATTTTTGGGATTGTTTTTTGTTTCCAAATTCATGCTTAATACTCTAGAAGTAAGTGTGTTACATTTAACTCTACTCAACTTTCATTTCCCTGCTTAAACTTTAAGCATGTGATTCTTATTCAGATCCCTTTTTACCCGGAACCCTCATCAAGACTGTCTGAATATGTCTCACACTAGTTGTACTCAAAGAATGCAATACCACTGCGCCAACTTCCCAGGGAAAATGTAATTGAGAGTCAAAATTCTTCCCCTTAACTATCAAATATAGCTTTCTTTAACCCAATGCAAATTATTATATTCCCTAGGGTACAGTAGTTGATGTTTGGTTAGTTTTTAGTTGTGTCTGGCTCTTGGTGACCCCATGTGCAGTTTGCCTGGCAAAGATACTAGAGTGATTTGCCATTTCCTTCTCCAGCTCATTTTACAGATGAGGAAAATGAGGCAAACGGGTTTAAGTGACATGCTCAGGTTCACACAGTGAATGAGTATTAGGGCAGGTTTAAATTCAGGGAGATGAGGCTTCCTCACTTCTAGCTGGGCACTCTCTACTGTGCCATCAAGCTGCCCCTAATGTACAGTACCAATATTACATGTTGTTAAGAGTTCCTAATTCCTTATTTCCCTTACTGTCTGATATCGTTTGAGAGACACAAAGATAGAAATGGACTCAGTCAGGAAATGATGCTGTGAATGATTATCAAGCTAGGACAAAGATTAAAATTCCTCTCTATTCCCTCCTTTCTTATCTCTGATTAGCTGTATCATCCATATGGAGTTGTTTAATCTCTCACTATCCTAGACAGCTCTCTAAGAGTTTGGATGAGAGTTGCAGATGTTTTGAAGGAAATCCGTATAGAGCTGGGAAAACAAAGCTCAAGATGAAAATAATAAATGTTCAATAGATTTTTTTTTCTATTTCAACCTCCTAATTTATTTTCTAGAAAAGAGATTTGAACAGTGTGGAACTTGGGCTCAGAATCAGAAATAACATTCCAGACATTAGAGTCATGACTGTTTATGCAACATAATGCTGACTTGACTAGGACACTAAAGGCTGCTTTGATTTTGATCCCATCATTCCACTCTGGTAAGAAAGAAAGAAAGAAAGAAAGAAAGAGAGAGAGAGAGAGAGAGAGAGAGAGAGAGAGAGAGGAAGGAAAGAAGGAAGGAAGGAAGGAAGGAAGGAAGGAAGGAAGGAAGGAAGGAAGGAAGGAAGGAAGGAAGGAAGGAAGGAAAGAAGGAAGAAAGAAAGAAAGGAAGAAAGAAAGATAGGAAGATAGGAAGATAGATAGATAGAAAACAACAGTGAGATAGTGAAACCTACCTGGTGAAGAGAAAAGCTGTGCCCTGACCTCAGAAGACCCAGGTCAGTGAATATTGTTAGGGTTTTTACTTATTCCAGAAGCATCTGGGTCCTTCTGATTAGTAATAAATCACATGTCTCCCACCTCATATAGTACAGAAAAGAAAAAAAAAAAACTCCAATATACAGAGCCTTCCCCAAGGGAACAAAGGAATATCAGAGACTCATTAGTAAGGTTTCTTTCCATCATCCTGCTCCCCAAGTGAATATGTGAAAAGAGTTTGGGAATTAGAGTTAATATTTATACCTTTTTTTCTGATGGAATATTGCCAGGAATTATTTTTAACACATAGAAAAAATTTGACCCAATGGGCAACTGTTAGCTTTCCTAGCTCTATTCTAGCTAGTCTCATCCTAAATATTACTTATTTATTCCCACTGATGCTCTCACTTCCCCTTCCTTCCTGGATTGCCTTCTCCAACTTCTCTCTTTGAATTTTACCATCATTTAGTAAATTAATATTTATGAATTAAGAATATGGTTAGTATCTTCTTACATTCCAGGGTATGTCTCATTGTTCATGGTCACATGACTCAAGTAGAATAACTTATGCGTTGATCAGTTGCCAACAACAAAGTATATTCAGGTCAAATTAGAAATAAGCAAAATGCTTTATTATTACTTTTATTTCACAGATGAGGAAACTAAGGTAGACAAAGGTTAAATGACTTGCCCCGGGTCATGCAGCTAGTAAGTATGTGAGGTAGAATTTGTTTTCTGGTGATCATTAATGTCAAGTCCAGTACTCTAACCATTGTTTAATCTAGCTGTCACTTCCAAGATGTAAAAAATGATTATTAATAACTGATGTCTTCCTTCCCCCTGTCCCCTTCTTCCAAAGTCCTAACTTTTAAGTTCAGTTTTTGGTTTGTTTGTTTTTCTCAGAAGGATATTACTGATAATGCATTGACTCTCCTTATCCTGGTCAGGTTCCCTTCCCCTCCCACCTCCTAATCTTGTAAGTAATTTAATCTAAGGTAAGGGAGACAGACCACTGTGTTCTACTTAAGTTTGGGTGGAGACAGATTCTTTTGTCTAGACAGCCCAAATGGGGGCATGGAGGGTGGTCAGATAAAGGAGCATTTCTTCTGTTTAGAGATAAAATGAAATGGGGTGACATCAGCCCATATCGAAAGGGTATATAAACTGTGCACCTCAACTGCATAAAGAAGCTCAGTTCCAGACTGCCATCCATGCAAAGACACATACATGATGCCCTGCTTTGAGAGAAATAAACATTGATATAGCCCAATCCTGTTTATCTTTCCTAGACTGAACTCTGAAGGTTGACAAAGCACAATCTACCCCAAATCTCCACCCCGCAAAAAACAGAATCAGAACCCTGACATATCATAAGAATGGTAGTAGTCCAACAAAATTGATTAATAAATTGGTTATATCTTAAAACGTAGACGTCTTTTCATCCTCATTGCTTAGTATTTCTATACCAAGAATCATGATTTCATAGCATGGCAGAAGCAGCCCCAGAATTCTGATCCTCTGACATTTGACCAAATACTACGTGAGTACACATGCATGTGTGTGAGCATCTCTGTGTGTATATGTGTATATGTATGTACAGTTATCCCTGCCACATCAGAACTTTCCCCATTGCAGTGTTGTTCTATATTGAAGCTCGCGGTATCTAGTCCACCTCAAGTCCTTCACAGTTTCTGTTCCTGGGAAGACAAAGCTTAACAAAGCCACAAAAGCATTCATGCACATTGCTGGCATCCTCATCAATTCACTTCCTACCTATGAAATCAACATGGACCCAACAACAAGGTCTGAGGAATCAACACAAATCATCAATATAGTCCCAGGACCTCTGAAAACATCAGTAAAATATTCCTCCAGAAATTCTGTAAACATACAAGAAAATGCTCTTTCAGAACTTCTGAAGTAAGTAAGATCCCAGGGCTTCTATAATGACAGCACCATCCTGTATCAACAGACAAATCTGACAAAGTAACATCAAAACAAAGTATCAGCACCACAGTCATGCTTCCTCCCAGTTCTCCTCTCTTCTCATGTCTCAATTCTCATTTCTGAAAGTTCTGACTGGCTCCCAGAAGTCCTCAGCAACTCTGGCTGGCTCTCAGAAGTTGACTCTCTAGTGTGGGCTTTTCTTTATATGTGGTATTAGCTCCTTCCTGTTTCACCCCTTCCTGTTACATAATCAACTTCCTCCCACTGTGAGATTCACAAGTTCTGCATCTTAATACTTGATACAATCATCAACTTGAAACAAGGTGCTAAGTACCTGTTTGCTTGCCAATATAACAGGCAGGTAAGATCTTCAAACTCCCTTTCCCATTACAACCCTCCACTTTAGGATTCCCAAGCTTTCTCTAAGGACTTTCACTACTAATGCAAATCAATTTACCTTGTGAAACCACAGAATGTTCCATTCCCTTCCCACCTACAGCTTGGCCATTCCTCCTCCCATTTTCAGACTCCATCTCAATTCCCAGTCATGTATTTATTTATTTATTTATTTTTTGCAGGGCAATTGGGGTTAAGTGACTTGCCCAAAGTCACATGGCTAGTAAGTGTGTCAAGTGTCTGAGGCCTAATTTGAACTCAGGTCCTCCTGACTCCAGGGTGTAGCAGCAAGCACGCCGATATCCCCAGGGTGACTGCCAACACAGGTTCTTAGATCTGCTTTTCAAAAGGAAAGCAACTCAAAATGGGTTAACAAGCTTACTTCAATCAAACAAACATTTATTACTTAATTCGGGGGAAAAGGTCAGCACCCCAAACTTCAGAGTATACAGATAGATCAAACAGACAGGCTTCCAAACTGTCCAACCATTATCAATCTCAAAATCACAGTTACCAGAGAGGGAAGCATCAACATCTGGGTTTTCAAAGCCGGGGGGCTCCCAACAACGGCTTCCCAGAGTCTCATCTGGTCAAATCACACAACACTTCTCAAAGTGAGCCCCCAAAGCAAAGCCTCAAATCAGAGATTATATAGTCTTCTCTTGGCTCAGAGAATGTAACCACCCTCTTGACCCACTGCCCAATCACACAGCATCAAGGTGTGGTCATTCCTAAAAACCAAGCCTCCTACCACAGGCTCCATGTGACCACATTCAGCCTATTAGGAGGCAGAGTATATTTTCAAATCAAGGGAGGTTTTCAGAGTTTCTTAAGCCAATCAAAGTCTGTTAAGCCAATCAAAGGGCCTAGGGGCAGGGAAGATCTTTAAATCTGCATTTCCATTACACAGGGCCAGTGCTCTATTCACTATGCCACCTAGCTGCCCCTACCCACTCACTTTTGGTGTGGCACCCTAAGCTGCAGCTCATTTGCCTCAATTAAAGAACTCAGTTTTGCTATATTGGGTGTTTTCTCTCTGATTCAGGTTGACATGATTTATTTTGATGATGTGTAAATGCTCACATGGAAAATTTAACAATGAATGGTCACACACCTGTGGGTCTGTAAAGCCAAACACAAGCAGCTTTCCAGAGGACTACTGCTGCGAATAGTTTTCAAGGCTCTTATTACATAGTATAGTAAATACTCTATTCAGTAACAAATAGCAAAAAATTAAGAGAAAATCAAGGTACAGCATTCACAATATTGCAACTTATCACAGGAAATCAAAATGCAGCATTCGCCATGTCACAAGTCAATAACTTATCACTAAAATGGTCATATAGTTTTCACCAAAGTGTTTGCATAGTTATCAACAAAGTACAATTGTTGTAATCATTTATTAACTCAATCATTCAATCATCCTTAAGGAAGCTTGGCTCCTTAAGGGACACAAAGTACAATAGTCAAAGTTCTCCACCCATGGGATGCAATTAAATTACAATATCAGTCACTAGTCAATACTCTCTTAAGATGTAGTGGGAAATACACAAGCCATCCAACCCTAGGTCACTGGTAAATTACAATTTCAGTCACTACTCAGTCCCCATGGAGAGGTCTTTCCATCTTGACTTGGGCAGGCTCTCAGCTCCTCTGGTTCCTCTTCTGTGGCCTGAGATTCCACCCAAATCTAACCAACTGCCACCTGAGTTCAAAGGCAGACAGCTTCCAGTTCCTTGTCCAGCTCTCTGTGCAGTTCCTGCTCCACACTGGAGCTCACAGTGTCCAGTCCATCTCAAATCCTTCACATTCCTGGGAAGACAGGGCTTAACAAAGCCACAAGAACATTCATACACATTAATAAATCCCCAACAATATTTGTACAAAATACCAGCACTGCAATCATGCTTCCTCAGTCTTCAGGCAGCTCCAGCTGGCCCTTGGAACACCTCAGCACCATAAACTCCATTGTCAAGAATCAAAATCACTTTCTCCCATTCTCAAAATCAAAACCACTTTCTCCATGGAAGTTCCTGTCCAGCAGCACCAGCCCAGCCTTCAGATGCTGCAGCAGCTGCTCTGCTTCCATGAAGTTTATCCCAAGATGTTCTAACTTCCCAAGATAGGGTTTTTCCTTATATACAGTATTGCTCCTCCCTGTTCAGCCCCTTTCTGTTACATAAGTAACAGGGGATCACACCTGTTTCTTTACCAGATGCTTAATTTGAAACTAGGTGTTAAGTACCTGTCAGCTTTCCAATACAAAGCAATCCTCAAAATCCATCACCATGACAGGATCCTGACTCCAACACAGCCTTTGTGTTTTCCATTCATTAATCTTTTGGGTTAACAGATTTCTAAAATTCGTTTTTGCTGTATAAAAGACAGCAGTAGGGTAGTATAGATAGCAGTAGGGTACTTGCTCATAAGTTCCAAATGTCTAAGCTTTATTATAAACTTTTAATTTTATTGTTGTAGTTGTTGGAGTATTTTCTGTTGTGTTCAATTTTCTGTGACCCATTTGGGATTTTCTTGGCAAAGATACTGGAGTGGTTTACCATTTCCTTCTACAATTCAAATATTCTGTTTGCACCTTGTTCTTTGCCAGTTGCTTCTGCCATAAAACTTTGAGATTATGTTATGGGAATGGGAATCTAAGATCTTCCCTGCCCTTAGGCCCTTTGATAGGCTTAAGTGACTCTGAGAACCTACTTGGATCTGAAAATATATGCTGCCCCCTAATAGGCTGAATATGGTCACATGAAGCCTGTGGAGTGAGGCTTGTTTTTCAGGAATGCCAACACCTTGTTGCTTTGTGATTGGGCAATGGGTCGAGAGGGTTGTTACATTCTCTGGGCCAGGAGAAGCCTATATATACCCTGATGTGAGGTTTTGTTTGGGGGCTCACTTTGAGAAGAATTTTGTGATTTGAACAGATGAGACTCTGGGTAGCCATTGAGCCCCCCAGCTTTGAAAACCAAGATGTTGGTGTTTTCCTCTCTGGTAGCTAACTAGGTATGGATGTGATGGTCAGACTGCTGGAAGACCTGTCTGCTGATCTGTTTCTCTGTTTGCATTTTTTTGTCTGCTTGTAACTTCTATTTGTATTCTCTGAAGTTCGGGGTGCTGACCTTTTCCCCTAAACAAGGTAAATGACATATGTTTTATTAAAGCAAGATTGTTAATGAATTTTGAGTTGCTTTCCTTTAGAAAAGCAGATCTAGGAACCTGTGTTGGCAGCCACCCTGGGTATGCTAGGGTGCTGGCTGCTACAGATGACAGCAGTGGCTGTCTCTTGCCTTTCTTTTATCCTAATATTTTAGCTTAGTGTATAGCACGTAGTAGGTACTTAATAAATGCTTATTGACCAACTGAAGTATGGTAAAATGACATTTAAATCTCAGGTTTTAAAATAAATAAAAAAATAAATAATAAATTAAAAAAAAATAATCACATGTTTTAAAGCAGATTTCTTAAACTCAAGTCCTCCTATAAGTACATTTATAGCCCCATGTCCCCCACCTGCAACATGACACAATTCTATAACTACTCATACTCAGTAGAATACAAAAGAATTCCCAAGAAATTAAGAAGATGAACTTCCTCTGGTTTCCTCATTGATCTGATTTTCTTTCATTCTAGACTTTTTTTTTTCTGATTTACTCCCAAGATGATTTTTTCTCACTCCTAATTTGATATTTTTTATAGTTTCTTTTCTTATTATTTAATGAGTTTATCACTGCCTGGTCATCTTCCAATCCTGGTCATTTGTTTTCTGTTCTTATCACACTCATATACTCCTACCTTAAATTGTGAACCTCTAGATTTACTCAAATATATGTCAAATCACATGCTTTTAAAAGTTTGACATGGGTCGGTGAGGACTCTCTTCACAGCCTCCTTCACATCCTTGTTCCGGAGGCTATAGATCATAGGATTCAGCATGGGGATCACAAGTGTGTAAAACACTGAAGCCACTTTATCAGTATCTAAGGAATGGTTTGACTGGGGCTGCAGGTACATGAAAAGGAGGGTCCCATAGAAAACAGTGACAGCTGTCATGTGGGAAGCACAGGTGGAGAAGGCTTTCTTTCTCCCTTCTGCTGATCGTATCCTCAGGATGGCTAAGATCAAGTGAAAGTAGGACACCAGGACAACTGTCATGGAAAATAAGATATTGGTAGCTGCAGAGATAAAGACTACTGTCTCTGGAGTACTGATACTAGAGCAAGACAAAGCTAACAAAGGAACATTATCACAGTAAAAATGATTAATGACATTAGAAGAACAATAGGACATGGAGAAAACACAAGAAGTGACTGTCACTGCTGTTGAGAAGCTATAAATGTATGTAAGGACAACAAGTAGGATGCAAATCTTCCGTGATACCACAACCATGTATAATAGGGGATTGCAAATAGCCACATATCGATCATAGGCCATGATAGCCAACATGAAAGTCTCAGCAACAATGAAGACTAAGAAGCCTCCAAGTTGGGTCACACATCCATAGTAAGAAATGGTTTTCTTCTTTACCAAGAAATTGACCAGCATCTGGGGAGTAATGGCAGTGGAATTGCCAAGATTTATAATAGCCAAGTGTCTAAGGAAAAAGTACATGGGGGTTTGAAGTTGAGAATCTATACTAGTGAGTGTGATGATTCCCACATTTCCAGTCACTGTTGCTCCATAGATTGCAAAGAAGATGAAAAAGAGGGGAACTTGAAGTTCTGGACGCTCTGAGACTCCAATGAGAATGAATGTGGCCACATGGGAGAGATTTCCTGGAATCATTTTTGATCAGTTTCACCTGCTATGGGAATAAATTGAAAATCAATTTAGAAATCCAAGTATGATTTTCCTACAACTTGCATCTGAAATAAATCACTATATCCTGGAATTAAAGTTTGTGGTTGTTATGTTTTGTCTTTACTCTTTGGAGAAACTTGTATTAGATTTGATTTTGTCTGATTACTTCACTATTTAGATGGCTTCAAATGAGCTGATTGTCAAATTTTCAGTATGAAGATTTACCATTGAAATTAGCAAAAAATATATATATAAATCCAGAATTGCTTTATTGTATGTTGAATTTCTAGTCTTAAGGATGGAGGAAAAATGTTAATAATTAAGATTAAACATAAAGGTAAATATTAAGTAAAGTCTTTCCACCCACAGCTAGCTAGCTAAATGAAAAAAATAATCTAAAGTATCTTCCAGATTCAAGTCTCTGTGCCTTGAGTTAATAAAATTAATAGTTGTATAGATGGAAAGTTTGTATTTTTCCTTGATATCTCTCACATGTAATAGAAGTGTGCTAATCACACAGAAAATGGCCAGTTAACATTTGTGAGATAGTACACTTAAATTGTGCAGTAATTTACAAGAAGTCTTTCCCAGTCTCCCTTAATTTCAGTACCTTCTCTATATTCATCATCTACAATTTATCCTGTCTAAACCTTATTTTTAAATAATGATTTTCCTAATATCTCTCTCTTTGGGCCATGTAGTTCTTGTGAGTAGGCATTGTCTTTTGACTATACATATACATATACATATACATATACATGTACATATACATACACATACCCACACATCTCCAACAATTAGCCATGATCTTGACTCATAGAAGCCTCTTAACCATTATTTATTAACCAACTGACAATTCTCCTTTTTGAGGAAAACAATAATAATAATTTTAAGTTCTATTGTTCCTAATTGTCAAGACAAGAATTGTCATAGGGGAAGAACATGTGGGGACTTCAATAAATTCATGCTTGATATAAGTTCTTAGAAATTTTGCAAATACCTCCAGAAGTGAATAAAATAGTAGATTGAATTAATATGAGCATAATGTTAACAATGAATGGTAAGAAGAGTTTCACATTTCTCTGCCCCATTCAAACTCAAATTTGTTTCATTTCTGAGTGTAACATTTTAGGAAGCATATTGACAAACATTTTGGTAAACATAACTATTAGGTAAATGTGAGAAAAATGCTTGTGGGGATCACAGGACTTCCCAGGCAAGGTCTGGGGATTACCCTGGAAGAGCTACTGCTGTCCACTGCTTCACTGGCAGCATGCCCTCAGGAAGATCCATGTGATAGACCCATTCTCACTGAAAGAACTCAGAAATGGGGGGGAGGGGGGAGTGGCACAGTGAGTAGAGCACCAGCCCTGGAGTCAGGGGGATCCGAGTTCAAATCTGCCCTCAGACACTTAAGACACTAAAAACAACAATAACAACAACAACAAAAAACTTAGCTGTGTGACCTTGGGCAAGTCACTTAACCCCAATTGCCCTCCAAAAAGAGAAAAAAAAAAAGAACTCAGAAAGAGTGGGCAGAGGAAGACATTTATTCATTTATTAAACTTCTCCCAAGGAAGCAGGTGTGGTCCTCACTACGAAGAACCACACTGGTACAGAAGCAGGAATGAACTTAAATAGCAATACCCTTCCTATCAAAGTCAAGATTCTTACAGACTCCTCTGGGTTACACTCTTCATTATTAAACATTCCCTCCTTATGTATGATGCTAATTACACAAGCATAGTAGTGAAAATACTTGTGACTAGGGAATGACCCCTAGGGTTTGAGCTGTTTGTCAGTCCCCACCTTTCTAGTTCTTCTGAATTCAGAATGTGGTCAACCATCATCCTTGTAAAACAGGTTATGCCTGCTTATCACAAGCTCCCATTAGTCTGAGACTTTACTATTTCTCAAGAACATTTGTGGCAGCAAAACAAGATACAATAATATTCATTCTAACAGTAAAGTAATTGTAAATGATTAAACTAGAGAAGGGAAGGCAGAACCGGTTGAAACAGAGCATCTGTCTTCAAAAATTTAAAGAACTGTCAAAAATAATTTTTTTTTTCTGGTTCTGATTGGCTCATCAAAGTAGAAATAAGAACAATATATAGAAGTGGCAAGAGAAAAAAGAAAATTTTGGTAAAATTAAAGCAAAAATATCCAAAAAAAGTGAAATTTCTAAACTGATATGACACATTTGTGGAGAGTGAAAGTTTGCTATCTCTGAGTTCTTCAAGTCTTAGATGGGACAAGTTTTAAATTCAGAATCTACACAATTGATTGTGAGAGTATTTTCTGTGCTTATGTAAATGAATGACTGATAGAAAAAAATTAAAATATCTCAGTTTGAGTTGTGGTGTACTATAATATTTTGAGTCCATCATTCAAAGCTGAGTTCCAGAAGACATTTTAAAGGCATGATTGTGACTTAAGATTTTCTCAAAGATTTTTAGGCGATATTGAAGCTGTAATGATCATGAATGTGATCAGATCAGACATAATCTGATACAAAGACACTGACATTCAAAGGACATTTGGAAAAAAAAATATTTTTTCCTTGTCATTTTGTTGATTTCTAGACTTAAGAACATAATGGAGAAGATATTAATAATGCAAATTAAATTTTAAATTTTACTGTACATATTTTTTGAAAGCCAGTTATGAAACATTCCCTTTGATACTACTGATTTCTAACTCCATGCAATGTATAAAGTGGAGCACCAGGTCTAACAAAGTGTACCTTGGGTGGGAGTACGATTATCTTTATAACAAACACATACCTTTTATTTTCTAATCTTTCTTCTTAGAAGACTCTCTTACCTGATGATCATTACCTTTTTTCCTCCTAGGGAAAATAAAACAACCCAGATTCACTTTAGGTAGCGGCTACCTTAAGTGAGTTACCAAGTTATATATTCAATGAGTCAAAGTGGTGAAACAGATGAGAATAGATTTCCAAGTCCACTGACTCAAGCTGCCAAACAACATGGTTAAGATCATAAGAGCAATAAAAAAAGTGGTAGAGTCTCACATGAGGTTAACTTGTGGGAAAAATACTTGATGATACTGTTTGGGAAACTTATTAATTGTTATACTGTTTAAATTGAACTTGATGTGACCTTCACCCAGAATGTCAGTCGACCCACTAACTTTCTTGCAATGCTGGAGATGACTGCATGGAATTTGGGGTCCCCCAGATCCTGGATTCACCCAAAACATTATCATGTTGGTGCCTAATCCACAACCAGGTCTTGTTTGGATCTATCCAAACTTGTATTTTGCATTCTCTTATGTTTTGGCTTTGCACAAATTTTAATTATCCATCTCAATCTACTTTGCTTTCAAGTTGACCTCTCAGTAAACCTTCCCAACTACATATATGTAGTTCATCTGTGGGTATCCCTGTTTATATCTGTATTATGTAAACCTTCCAGAATCTGGATGAGAGGGAACCATAACTTTCTGGCTTGTGCACTTCTACCAAGTAATCTAAAAAATTCCCTTCTAGAACTGTTTCAGATTTGGGCATTTGTTCTCATGAACAACAACTTAGAAGAACAATGATCATCCAAAAAAAATCTACATGGCAATGACTGATAGGACTGATTATGGGAATAGGAGGTTAAACTATAGAAGCAGCAGGATATATTGACATAGCAACAGAAATCCAAGGAGATATTCAGACCCAAACAAAAGGTCCTTATTAAATGAGAATAAAACTAAGAATTCCTTTCTAATGCCTCCTTTCCTATGATAGAATAGAATACCATCAGATATGTGGTTCTCCTTAATTCTAAGTCTCACTCCAATAAACTTTCTAGTTGTAAAATTCTGTCTCCTAATGAAGACTAGTAATCTTATCAAATATTCATTGTGCTTCTTGCTTAGAAGAGTGGTAATGGGCATCCTCCCTCTGGAAACCAAATCTCTGAACAAAAGGTCGAGATCTCCTTTTTTTCATTTTTCCACATTTTTTCCTTCTTATCTTAGCAGGGCTCCTAGATCTAGTCTGAGATAAACAGTAATCCTATTATAAAATGTTATCACTTACTTTAACAAGCAAGAATTAGGTAGGGAATGGAAGAACAATTACAACAAATCCCTTAAACCATTACTTGTCATTATCTGTGAGACACTGTAAGACTGTCCAAATCTACCTGGTTCATCCAAGCATCTTGGAAAATTCAAGTCTTTGATCATCAAAACATAGAAATAGACTCCTAGGATTCCACTTTCCAGAATCTCTAATATCTGTACAATACTTACAGAAACATTCTTATAGGAGCATATACTCCTGGAGGGATATTTAACTTCTGAGGAACCTTCAGTTGATCTATTCCTCCAACTCAGATAATTAATTTATATTCAATTGCTTTGTACAAACATCATGACTGTTTTCACCTATGCTTTCTCTGTATTCTTCATTGTTTCCAAATACATACTCAGTCCTCTGGTGTCAAGTGTGTTGCATTTAATTATATTCAGCATTCATTTTCCTTCTTAATTTTTAAGTATATAATTCTGTCCCATTCAGATCATATTTTACCTGTCCCTCCTTCTCAGGACTGCCTGAACACATATCATATTAGTTGTACTAAAAGAATGCAATACCATTGTGACAACTTCCCTGGCAAAATGTAATTAATTGTCAAAATTCTTCCCCTTAACTATCAGATATAACTTTCTTTAACCCAATGCAAATGATTAGATTCGATAGGGTACAGTAGTTGTTGTTTGGTGAGTTTTCAATTGTATCTGACTCCTTTGGCCCCATTTGTGGTTTACTTGGCAAAGATAATGGAGTGATTTGCCATTTCCTTCTCCAGCTCATTATACAGATGAGGAAACTGAGGCAAATGGGGTTACATGACTTGCTCAGGTTCACACAGTGAATGATTATTAGGGCAGATGAGAACTCAGGGAGATGAGTTTTCCTGATTTCTGACTGGGCACTCTATCCACTGCACCATCAACTTGGGTTGTACCAGGTACAGTACTCCACCATTAGTGCAGACAGTCAAGACTTCCAAATTCCTTATTTTCCTTCCTTCTGATGTCATTAGAGACACAATGATAGAAATGGATTCAGTGTAAGGAAGTCCTGCAGTGACTGATTAACCTCTCTAACCCCTCCTATCCTGCCTTTGATTAGCCATGTGAGTTGGTCAATCTCTCAGTATCCTAGACAGTTTTCTAAGATTTTGAATAAAAATTGTAGATGTATTGAAGGAAATCTGTTTAGATTTGAGAAAAAAGGCTCAAGATTAAAATAACAAAATTTTAGCAGCTATTTTCTTTTTCTATAACTTATTTTCTAGAAAAGGGATTTGAACATTTCTCTATCCTTAGGTTCATCCAAACACCATAGAGATAGAAATAACATCCCAGCCCTCAGAGTGATGAATGACTGTGTAACATAATACTAGCTAGATTAGTATATTGAAGGTTCCTTTGATTTTGATCACAATATTTTGTTCTGGTTAAAAATAAATATCAGATACAACTACAGTGGAATAATGCAACCTACCTATTGAGGAGAAAAGCTGTATCCTGAGCTCATATGTCCCAGCCTTATGAATTTTGCTAGGGTTTTTGCTTGTTCCTGAAGCATCTGGAGCCCTCTGATTAGTAATAATTTACATATCTCCAGCCTCATATATTTCAGAGAAAAAAAAATTTTCCAATATACTAAGCCTTCCCCAAGGGAACAAAGGAACACTAGGGACTCATTACTAAGACCTCTTTCTGTATCATCCTGCTCCCCAAGCGAATATGTAAAAAGAGTTGGGGAATTAGTTATTATTTTTACATTTTTTTTTTCTGGTGGAATATGACCAGGATTGATTTTTAACATATAGGAATAAATCTAACCCAATAGGTCACTGGTAACTTTCCTAGAATCAGTTTTAGCTAGTCTCATCCTCAATATTTCTCATTTATTCCAACTGCTGCTCACATTTCCCTTTCCTTCCTGGATTGCCTCCTCTAATTTCTCTCTTTGAACTTTAACATCATTTAGCAAATTAATATTTGTGAATCAAGAATCTGTAAGATTGGGGTGGCTAGGTGGTACAGTGAATAGAGCACTGGCCCTGAAGTCAGGAGGACCTGAGTTCAAATCCAATCTCAGATACTTAACACTTACCAGTTCTGTGACCTTGGGCAAATCACTTAACCCTAATTGCCCTGTCCCACCCCCACCCCCCTCCAAAAAGCAAATATATATATATATATATATATATATATATAATCTTCCTACTTTCAAGGGTATGTCTCATTGTTCACGGTCACAGGACTCGAGTGGTATAACTTATATATCAATGAGTTGCTAGCAACAAAATACATACAGGACAAATGAGAAATTATAAACATGGTGAAAGCACGAGAATGAAAGGAAAATTAAGCAAGGTGGGAAGAGCTACTGCTCAGATCTAGGATTCTTCTTCCAGTATAATCAAACGAATAGCTTCCCTCTATTTCAATCAGTGACATCCCTTTGGGTATTTTCTCTCAGTACCTCCGTTAAGCTATATTTTGTGAAAATATAATATTTTAATAATAAAATGTTTGCTTTTGGAGAAGGAAATGGCAAACCACTCCAGCATCTTTGCCAAGAAAACCCCAATTGGGATCACGAAGAGTGAGATATGACCAAAATTACTGAACAACAATGATCTTTGCTTTGGCCCCTATGTTGATGGATTGTTGTTGTATCTGGGGAATGGGCAGATAAGAGGGAGAAGACAGAGATTAAAAAATGAGCATCTCACTACTATACTTTTTTCTAAAAGAAAACTAAAGGAAAAAACATAAGTATGAAAGAACAAACTGGGATTTGTTAATATCTTGTTAGCTTAAATAAATATCTCATAAAATTAATAAATGATGGCAAATATCAAAGTGACAATGAGGAGAAAGAGGCATTCTAGGAAGGAAGAAAAAGTGATAACAACAATGAGAATAAATGAAAAAAAATTCAGGATCAGACCAGTTATTTTTGGGTACAGGGGAGGTGAAATTGTGCAAATGGAACATTTTTTTAAAACAAAATGTATGTAATACAAGTCCACAATTTTATACAAAATCTTCTTTATATGTACTTTATTATATAATAAAAACACATACAATAGGATATATTATATAAACATATATTACACATATATTTATATGAATTTTGAACCATTTTGAACTTCCCCCACCCCCATCACCTGAGAAAGGCTTAAAACCTGAATTAGCCAATCAGGAAAAAGTCATTTTTTGTCCCAGTCTGAGCTTAACCTACCATAATGCTTTGCATGCTCTGGCATAACAGAAGTTCTTTGCTTTGCTCTCTGAGTAAACACAAAATTCACCTTCCTGCTTCAGCAACTAAAAGGCTAGATGAAGCTGATCAGGAGCATTCTTCTGTTTATGACTGTCTAGGGAAGAATGCCATGAACCAGACAATACCATAAATAGTGGGACTTTTCTTACCTTAGTATTTTATGGCCACATATCATGTGGTGTTATTATACACATGCACACAAATGCACACACACACACACACACACACACACACACACAAATGCATACACAACTTAAGAAATGATAAAAGAAATTCAGACATCTTGGATCTATAATTTCAATTGATACCTTGACATTCTCTTATTCTATCATATTTACAATCTATCCAATTAAAAAATTCCTTTCTCATATTATGGTTAACACAAATAGAGAATATAATTTTTGGCTGACTTAAGCATTTTTAGCAAGGAAGGGAGGGAGGGGTGAGAAGGAATTACTTTGAAGATATAAGGTCCTCTCTGTCTTTCCATCCCTGGGCTCATGTTCTCACAATAACAATACATATCTTTATAAGCCTGTTCTTCCACCCTTGAGAGAAATAAACATGTACCTGCAGCCTAATTTTGTTTGTCTTTCTTAGTTTTAACTAACAATATATAACTAATAACAAATTCAGTAATGTTTGACAAGATATAAATATATATTTGTATTTTTAAATATTTTATATGGATGTGTATTGTGTATATCCTATTTATGTATGTATATGAAATGTACACATATACATATATTTATGTGTTTATGTATAGGTCCATATATATACATACAAACATGCATGCATATATCTTTATTCTTCATAACTCAACCAGACCCAAAGGCTAAGTAAAGGGAATATAAATTCAAAGTATGTGTAAATTACACACAATTTAAATGAAAGCAGCATCTTGGTGAAACATTCAGTCTTTTCTACTTCTTGCCAATTAACATCGATAGATTTGAACTTCCATCTGTAGTGTCCATAACTCATATTAATTTAAATAGGATCTCAGAAAACTTAGAGCTTAAAGTTATCTTAATGGTACACTGAAAAGAATACTGGATTGGGGGGCAGGGCATTGTTGGTCTCTACCCTCTGCAGTGTAATCTGCACCTGGGTGACCTTGGGCAACTCTTATTAATCTCCCTCTCCTCACTTTTCTCATCTATAAAACTGAGAGGGGATGAACTACACTGTTTCCATGGAACCTTCTAGCTATATTTTATTGTTCTTTAACTTCAAGTTGTAGATTTCTCTCTAGTCATTAACAATGAACATTGAGGGCATAATCTTATTTTCTATTAACATTAAACCTGGATCAGAATGCTCCTAACTTCCAAGATCTCTATGGAGCTGTCACCAAGTTTGATGTAGAAGGATTCCAGTTCCAATCCTTGCCCTGACACTTCTTCCTGGTATAGCTTCTCTTATGTTAGTCATGTAGAAGTCACTTTCCTTCTTTGCACAATGAGGGAGATTGTTGTCTTACATTAAAGTCTCTTTAAGCTATAAATTTATGATATGACCATGCCAGTGCATGGAGCCTTGGCCATGGAATAAGGAAAATCTAAGTTCAAATCCAAGCTTAGATGTTTACTAGCTGTGTGACTTTGGGCAAGTCATTTTAGGTTTGTATGACTCAGTTTTCTCATCTGTAGATATTAATAACACCTATCTCCCAGGGTTGTTGTGAAGACAAAATGAGATAATATTTATAAAGTATTTTGTGAAACATAAAGTACTATATAACTAATAGCTAGCTAGAGCAGAAAGGGATACAAGAGGTTACTTAGTTCAACATAATCATTTCATACTTGAGGAAAATAAAATCTAGTGGTGTTAAGTGACTTGTCCAAGACCATTAAGCCATGAAGTGACAAAGTCAAGTTGAAGACTCTCATCATGTGATTTGATGACCTGAAAGTTTGGTTAAAGGAGACAAACAGGCTAGGTAATATACATTTATATCATTTATTCCCCTAAAGCTAGCAGCTATATGTGCTGCATGGAGCCAAACCTAACTTCTGACTGCCTTATGCAAGAATGACAAAGTCCTTTTTATATGTTTTAGGACAATCCCAGGATGTCTGTGTCCCTCAGATTTATGATTTCCATATATTTACAAGTCAATTGACAAAGTAGTGTCAGCTGGATTCCAGGATACCTGAGATTTTCCCCCATATCTAGTATGTCCCCAAGATAAGAGAAATCCCACTATTCTGATGGTAGGCATTTTGTCATAAATGGGAAGAATATCAACTGTTGACCTTATCTGGTCTTTAAAGTTACTGAAGGAAATGGCATTTTTAGAGCAAAGAAAAGCAATCTGATTGATTAGTTTCAGGCTTTGGCTCTTATTGAGGTCCAAAAATGATATTAAATTATTATCAGATTTCAAACTGGATGTTTTTCCACCACAATAAATTGCTTTCAGGTATCTTGGTTCTAGGATCTCAGGACATAACTCCACTTATTTTTTTTTTCTTCAGAACACTAATCCTTTTGATGATTTGCCCCAATCAGCTAAACTGATTTTACATACAAGGATCCTTTTAACTATCCAGAAAGATCAGCAATTTAAAAATCGGAACAAAGTAATAGCTATAGCAATTCTGGCAGCAACTACAAGAAAAAGAAAAAAGAAGCTACCCCAGAATGTGTTTCTCAAGAAAAAAAAAGAGCCCCAGGGAAGGCTCTCAGAGAAAGCTTTTTTTTTCTTTTTCTTCCAACAGAACTGTTTAAAATTAGGTTTTGCATGTGGTTTCTAGATAACACACATCCCATCAGTTTTTACCCACTTTATAGTTTTTCTAATGAATGCTAATAAATGTTTAACAATGTAGGTTTCCAGAAGAAAAAGAGAGCACAGAAACCAGCTTTTAAATTTATCTGCATTAACACTTTCTTTTGTCTTAGACTTTGAAAGATTGTAAAATATTCTCTGGAAACATTGAACGTATGAAAACCCTCTGTGGTCCCTCCCACCCTGGGGGCCCACAACTGTAGGACATGGTTCAGAAAACCTTGAGCTTTGGAAATGTCCTTGGTTCAGTCCTTGGGGAGCAGAGATTGCTATGTAGGCAGGATCTGCTCCAGGATGGTTCTTGAAGACTGGGGAATTCTGTCAGGGAAATTCACTTCAAACTCAATAATGAGGTCCCCATGTTTCTCTGGTGTTTTGGGGGAGGTGAAGGCTTTCTCCAGGAACCTTCCACCTCATTCCAGGCCTGATGACATCCTTGAACACTATGGGTATGGTCCTGCCATCCAGCAATGGGACATTCACTGTTCAACTACACAGGATCTCAGGAAGGGTGATCCTAGCTGGGTAAGTCACATTAGACCCATCTCTCTTAAATATATTTTGTGGTTTGTCCTTTAAAACAAAGACAATGTCAGCTGGAATGTTGGTTGAGGTTTGGTCCCCCTCTTTTGGGAAGGTAATCTTGGTCCCCTCTTTCCACCCTCTTTTCACTTCAATGGTCAGGATCTTGTCCTCAGTGCCGATACTCTTCCAATTGGGATTAAGTTGCTTGTGGGAGCTCTTTATCTTTTTGGTACAACCACTATAGATCTCCTCAAGTGAGACATGGAGGTTGTGGATAACTGGGGGATCCTGTTTTCGGTGGCTGTGTTCCTGGGCTGGATGGGGTTGGGTAAACTTCCTATTGGTAAAGCCACCCACACCCAGTGGGAAGCCAGAAAATGGGTCCTCAATGTCCATACCTTCTTCCCTTTTTGTTGACCAAAAAAGGTGTCAAAAGGGTTTTGTCCACCAAAGAACTCAGCAAACACTGCATGAGGGTCCCCATGGAAAGTGTTGCTGAAGGAAGCATTTTTAGGACCAGTACTGCTAACACTACTAGGGCCACCACCTTTCAATCCCTCCTCCCCGTATCGGTGGAAGATTTTCCTCTTGCAGGAGTTGCTGAGCCTGTTGTAAGAAGGCCTTGGGGATCTCCTAGAACTTCTCCTCACACTGGCTCCTTGTTCTTGTCTGGGTGGTAGCCTAGGGCTTGTCAGTGGTAGGCTCACTTGATCTCTTCAGCTGAGGGGCTGCTAGGCCCAGGGTCTGGTAGTAATTCTTATCCATGGCCCCCACCCTCCCACTGCTGTCCCTAGGGCTGCATTAACACTTTCTAAGTATAAACAAAACTTTCTAAATATAACAGAATAATAAATCAAGGCCTAAATCATAGTGACTGTCAAATTCAGTTGACTGAGTCTGAAGTTGTTCCCATTCCAAGACACATGAATTTCCTGAGGTTGACCAGATATTATCATTTCTGGGCTCTATTTTATAAACTTCCTAACCTAAACCCTTCCCTCCAGGATTCCCAAGCTTCCTCCGGGGACTTTCAGTAGTTATTCATAACTTACCTAGAGAAGCCCCTACCCCCTGCAGTTCCATTCCTTCCCCCAGCCTTCTTCCCTTCTCCCACCTGCAGCCTGACCACTCCCTCTACCTGACCCCTCCCACTTGCAGCTTGGCCCATCCTTCTATATTAGTACCCTAAGTAAACAGTCCTCCTAGCCTCCTCCTTGGGTATACCAGTACTAGCTGTTGGTACCCCAAGTTGCCACTCACTTGCCTAAATTAAAGCCTTCAATTTTGTGATAATGCCTCTTTTCTCTTGAATTGAGGTTGACAATTTATTTTTGATTATGTGCAAATTTAACACAAAAACTAGCTGTGTGACCTTGGGCAAGTCACTTAACCCCAATTGCCCTCCAAAAAGCAAAAAAAAAAAAAAATTAACAATGAATGGTCACACACCTTTAGGTCTGGACTCCAGCTCTCCCTTCTTGTTTACCATTCATTAATTATTTGGGTTCCCAGATTTCTGAAATCCTTCTTGTGGCATAGAAATACTGATAATAGAGAGCAGGAGGGTACTTGCTCAAAAGTTCCAAAAGTCTAAGCTTCATTTTAAACTAGAAATTGCATCGTGGTTGGTGAGTCATTTCAGTTGTGTTCAATCTGTGACCTATTTGGGATTTTCTTGGTAAAGATATTGGAGCAGATGTTGAAACTGAGGGAAATAGGATTAAGTGACTTACACAAGGTCACACAACTAGTAAATATCTGAAGCTGAATTTGAGTTCTGGTTCTCTTAACTCCAGTCCCAGGACTCTACCTAATGTGCCACCTAACTGCCCAATAAACTAGGAATATCAACCTCCAAATGATGATGTACAGGCTCTGGGAACTCCCTAGAGCTCTCCTTGAATCTTTCCACATGAGACATTTGCCTAAGGCCATAAGCCTTTCTTGGTAGCTCTTCCCAAATCTTTGTCATGAACTTAGCCCTCCTTTGTCCATCAACTTCACACTCTTGATCCTCCCTAAATATCTATACCCAAATCTGTTACACTCTAGAACTGACCTAGCCCATCATTTTCTGTCTTATCCAGGTAGCCTCCAGCAAATTCCCACCCTTAATCTTTCATTACTAGAGTCTGACCTCATTGATTCCTCCTGAAGACCCTCCCCAACTCCTCCTCTAGACCACTCCTAGATTCCTCCCACAACCTTTCTGTATATCAGACCCATCTTGCCTCCAAGATAATGCCAGAGAATGATCTAGCACAGACTCACTCTGTGTCAGATGATTCTGGCCTGCTTGTCCAGTACAAACTTCACAGATACCGAGGCTACCTTAAGAGTCTGCCCAATATAGTGAACTTATAATAAACTTTGCTTTTCTTGGGCTGAAAGAAGACTTGAGTCAAATTAATTTGGCAGGACCTGGTATGTTGGTATTTTGGGGTCTTGAGCAGCCCTAACCTATACCTCAACATTTTATGGTGACCCTCATCACAAGCGTGTTTCAAAATTTTAATGCATTTTAATAAACTATTGAAACTTCTCATGTCAATATTGAGTAGAATATTTCTTATAGTGAAGATTTTAAACAAGTTAGTGCCTAGTTACATGTCAGAGATCTGTGAATTTTCTTTTCACAGCTCCATTTTGCATTCTGTTGAATTCTTTGGAACTTTTCACAATACAATAATAATAATAATATTAATGATAATATAATAATAATAATATTATGGTTATGGGGGAGCACATAGAGGTCTCCTACTTCTTCACTGCCTTCTTGCCCCCCCCATTTGTCTTTCTTAGCCTAAATTCTGAAGGTTGACAAAAAGTGCACACTACCTCAAAACCCCACCCTGAAAAAAACCAAAACCAGAACCCTCTTTCATAATAAGAATGATAGTAGTCCAACAAAAATGACCAATATATAGATAGGCTACATCTTAAAATGGAGACCTTATTTCATCCTCATTGCCCAATATTTCTTTGCTAAGAATCACGATTTCATAATGTGGCAGAAGCAGCCCCAGAATTCTGATCCTCTGACATTTGGCCAAATACTATGTGAGTACATGTGCATGTGTGTGAGCATCCCTGTGTGTATATGTGTATATATATGTACAGATTTGATATATGGCTGGTCAGCATAAGAAATTAAATGGAATTTGGGGGAAGTTTTGGAGAAGCCACAGACAATAGACAAAGACCTGCAGATGACAGAAAAAGTTTAAAAACTGAGAAATGTGTGAAATATATGTATAATATCAACATATTTGATATTTTAAGGCACTGTAAGTATCCCATAAAAAATATGAGACTTTTTCTCTATTACAAAGAGAAGGTCCAAAAATTTTGTGTGGAATTTCCAGATTGCAGGGGCACCACATCCCTAAGTCTCCTCAAGCCAATATGGGAGGGATAACTTTATAACTATATAGAAAACGACATATAAATATTTATATATACACATACATGTACATTATGAATGCATTATATTTACAATTACATGTGTTCATATGTGTCTGAATCATGTATATATACACACATACATAGACGTGTATATATATACAGTAATGATTACTGCATATAAAATTATATATCTTTATTTATCTATCTATCATCCTTCCATCAATTGAGAGATTTCCCCTAAAAAGATCTTTATTCTAAGTCAGGATACAGGAAGGCAGTCTGTGTCAATAGACTTTATCATGAGAGAATCATTGTCTTTTCACCTATTTGCCCTAGGTAAATTCTACCTCAGTTTATTTGCCCCCCAGGGATAATTGGGCTGTGTCTCCTGAGATGATTCCCAGGAGAAATCTCAGAAGTCAGCAAAACAGATATAAGTGGCCTGAATCAGATTATATCTGCTTAACCCCTATTCTCTGTTTCTATGATCAACAGGCAAGGTGAAAAATTCTGAAGTTTGAAAGAAAATCTGAAGCTTGGTAGAAAGTGCTTATTTTTAGTAATTCATTCAGTGAAAGAATTTTTATCTGTTAACAACTGGCACTAATACAATTTTTTAAAGACAATATCTCCTGCAAGCCTCAAAAGATTCTCTGAGTTCAAGACTATAGATACAATTTCTCCATTTTACAATGAGAATCACCATGCATCTATTAAATGCCTTCTATTCCCAATTCAACTTCCTTATCTTCCTGCACTGATTTTAAGTGTCTGAGTTTAGATCTGATCCCAGGTCATGCCTATGACCAGTCAATTGTGCCATTTACTATACTGTGATGCTTCTCTGGTAAGTTGAGGGAATGAACTGACCCAGAGACAATTTTTTCTTAACCTTCATAACAATAGAATAATCAGAATCAGGACATATGTTATATTGCGCATAAGTTTGCACCCATAATCTTGTTAGATCTTTACAAAATCATTTGATCTTTACAAAGGATCTATTACCTTATTAGATCTTTACAAAACCCTTGGAATGTAAAGAGAGCAAAATTACCATAATATCCTTATTGTTTATTGAGGAAACTGAAGCATGGAAAGATTAAATGAAATAGGCAGCTAGTTGGCACATTGCATAAGGGGAGAGAAGAAGGGAATAAGCATTTATTAAGTGCCTACTATATGCTAGGTATTATGTTAAGCACTTTGAAGTGTTATTCAAATATAGTGAATGATGATGATGATGATGATGATGATGATGACAGCTTTTATATTGTTTCTATATGACTTAACATGTTTCAGGAACTATGCTAAGAGCTTTAAAAATATTATCTCATTGTATCCTCACAAGTAGCCTGGGAGATAGGTGATGTTTTTGCTCCTAAGGAGACTGAGGCAAATAAAGGTTAAGTGACTTGAACACAGTCACACAGTAAATTTCTAACCCTAATTTCAATTCAGTTTTTCCTGAATGCAAGTGCAACATTATCTCCACTATGTGCCATATAGCTGCTTCTAATAGTGGATGAGAAATCAGAGACTTGAGTTTGAACCCTGCCTCAGTCACTTATTTGGAGAATTCATAGAGAGAGACCATGCATTTTCAAGTTCCTCTGAATTACTTATTTAGGGCGGATGAAAGTATCAATGAGATTAGAGGTTTAAGGACAGAGAAGTAAAATAAGTTAATTGAGTGGAAGGCAAGTATCTTTGGACTATAATATTTATATTTTACAAGTCGTGAAAGATGCTTCATTTGTAGTCTTGATGTGAGGATGAGATAGGCTTCTGAGTAGGACATTTATATTAATTCTGCTAAGTGAATTTCTAAATTCAACTTTTAGTGTAAATTTTTCCCCCACAGTCTTTTAAACCTCCATGTGATTAAAAGTATCCTTTCTGAAAGATTTCTTTCTAATCAGCTTTTATTTCTTAACTATTTACCAATTTTTCCTATGAAGTTTGGAATCTTTCTGATGTCAACCTTGTTAATGGTTAATTAATTATTTTCTATTTTCCCCCCTTTTCACCTGAGCTATAATAAGACTTCAAAGGCAACTTTCTATTCTATATTATCCAGCCTCATCATCCCTCTGAAGTCCATAGAGTAAACATTTTCTAAGATTCCCAGTGGGGGCCTCTTTCTAGGAATGCTAGATAAAGTCAACTGTCTTAATATCCTAGATGTATTCTGAATACAAGAGAAAACAACAAATACAACAAAATTGAGTGAGTTACAGGACAGATTGCTACACAAGAAGTGCTGGAACAGGAGAGCAGGAGACTGGGAACAGGGTTTATGTAGGGTACTAAAGCAGAGTCAATGACTAGGTTGTACATTTGAGGGGCGAGGCAGAGGAATTAGCCAGCCTGCTACTGGGAGGAGTTTTGGCGGAGGGCTTGGCCCAGCTGCAGGCTGGAGGAGTTGGAGGGAGTCACAGTTTCACCAGATAAGTTGTTTGCATAACAAGCAAAATCCTCAGAGAAACTTAGGAATCTGGGAGGGGGGAGGAGTTTACAAAATTAGTCAGAGGTTGGGAGCACTTATGTCTAATCAGTTTCAGGCAATTTAAGGGTCTGGGAATGGGAACATCATCAGATTCAGTGAGCTGAGTTTTACATAGACATTGTGTACATAAATTTGATATCTATTTTTATCTGTAAATCTTAAAAGCAGTTTAAGAAGTCAATTGTGGCCATTTGACATTGGGAAACAATGCTTATAGGTGGCCTAGTGGATAGGCCATGTTCATCTTGGTGAGTGAGAGGCCACTGGATATTATTGGTCTTTTTTTCCCTGCCCAGGCAATATACTGGAAATTATTCTTTAAACACTATTTGAGAGAGTGGGATGGGCAGAAAAGAGACATTGGGGGGATTAAATGAACATAGAATAATTAAGTGAGGGTAGCTAAAACAATTGAGGGAGGAAAAATATCTACATCATAAATGATATTGGTGAAGAAATAAACATTATAGTATTGTTTATTCTACAGGTAAATAGTAGATAGAAAACCTGAAGAAACCATTGGCCTAGAAGATGAAAGTTGGAAGGGACCTTAGAATAGAACCTAGAATTTCAGAGATGAAGGGTCTTTAAATTTAGAACATAGAATGATATGACTGGAAAGAACCTTAAAATTTACAAGTTCCAAGGATCTTATATGTTTAATCTAGAGAAAACTCAAGGGAAAATGCCATCTATAGAAAATATCTTGGAAAACTCTAGTCCACAGTTGGAAGTCCTTGACCCATCAACCCAATATTTGATCTCCCCTTCTCTCATTAAGGTGGCTGTACCAGAGGACTTCCAAAGAATGCAATTTGCTCACATAATGAAGCCATGCATGTCATAGATTACTGGGGAGGCCCTCATCACATAGGCACATGAACGAAACATAAAAGAAAAGTCCTGATCCAATCTCATCCAGTCCAATTTATTAAAATCTCTGTTCATGGAACTCTGGTAAGTAATAAAGGGAGGGAGAAAAAAGGTTGCCCCTTCAAAGAACTGGCATTTTATTGTGAGGGATATACCACACAAATAAATAGAAAAAAATAACATTAAGGAGAGAAAATTAAGAAGTAGGAGGATCAGAAAAAAAATAGGATGTAGAATATAGGATGGGATTACAAAAGGGAAACTTGGTTTTAGAGGAGGACCAGATTTAAGTTCCTCTTTCCCCCTTCTTAATCAGTATCTGGCCACTGGCCCCAGGTGGCCCTGGAGGAGAAAGTGAGACTGGGGACTTTGTATAGCCTTCCCTCAATTACATCCAATTCACTTGCCAGTCATTTCATCCTTATGTTACGGTCCTCTTCAAGAATGAAGTACAAACAATAGCAGTCTTTCAAGCTAGAATAAGACCTTAAAGATGACATTTTTTTTCAATTCATATTTGACTCCACCCAAGGTAGGATGATATTATCCCTGATTATTCAAATTCTTGAGTCAATAAATATATTACAGATGATGTATAGTAGTGATAAGGCATATAAGTTGGGTCTTGAAGAAAAGGATATATTTTAGAGATGCATTTTTGGTGAGAAGTCATTCATAGTATAGGAAAAAGGAAGAGATCTGGGAGATAGAATTCCAAGTTTAGATTATAGTAAATAGACATTTTTTTTCTGGAATATAAAGTTAGTAATACTAATATCCCACAAACCTGGGATGATAGGCTAGAGTAATGTTGGAAAGAAGTTAGAAATTACAGATTTTTGTGAACTGAGCATTTAATATATATGTGCCACAAGAATTTAATTTTCTCTTATCACCTTTACAATTGAATACTTTTTGAAAACTTGGCAAATACCAAGTTCTTGGGTCTCAGTGTCCTTTGAAGAATGAGATAAGTTGAACCAGATGGCTCTGAAGTTTCCCTTTCAAATTAGTTAAAGTTATGACTGGGGCTATTTAAGAATGGAAAGACAATCAATAAATTTTCGATTGACTTTTAAATATTGTCCCCACAGTAAAGCAAAACAAAAACCTTTTATCTCTCATCCATACTAAACTTCTCTTTCATACAGATATGTCATCCTCATTACCAAGGCACCCAAGTGGACTTGTAAACAAATCAATGGCAGTTTACTTATTCCCTAGGCCTGAGCTGTATTTGTAACCTTTTTTTTTTTTTTAATGGCAAAAGGTGTTCTAAAATACACAAACACTGATTAAAATGTGAAAAAAACCCTCAATCAGCTGTCAGTTGAAACAAATGATTCCTTTCCCACTCAACAGACTCATTTGTTTCTAAAGAGATCAGCAATAGAATGCTTCTTTCCTTTACCTTTGTTTGGACTGATTAATGTCTAGCTTATTATGTAGCAACAAGGATGTATAAACATTAATGTGACCAAAGCTATGGAATCCAAACATGCCAAACATTGATTTTAATACAGGCATTCTCTGCCATATAGCACTGAACATGGTAGATACTCCAAAAAATGTGTATTGAACACTATTAAATAATATCCATAACTTTCCTTTGTCCTTAGGATTGGATAAATGTAAAATAAAAAAGAAATTATGTCTAATAAGACAGAAGTCACCATGTTTGTTTTCATGGGCTTTACAGATCATCTGGAGGTACAAATCATCCTTTTCTTTGTGTTCTTAGCAGTCTATCTCTTTACACTGGTGGGGAATCTGGGATTGGTTGCATTGGTTGTGTTGGATTCTCGGCTCCACACCCCCATGTACCATTTCTTGAGCGTCTTGTCTTTTTTGGATGCCTGCTATTCCTCAGTGATCACACCTAAGATGTTAGTCAATTTCTTAGCAGAGAATAAGACCATTTCCTTCTCTGGTTGTATAGCCCAAATGCTTATCTCTATAACTTTTGGAACTACGGAGTGTTTCCTCTTGGCTGTCATGGCATATGACCGTTACATCGCAATCTGTAACCCACTGCTCTATACAGCCATCATGACTCCAAGAGTCTATGTGCCTCTCATCATTGGGTCATATATAGGGGGTGTTTTACATGCTATTTTACACACTGTGGCTACATTTAGTTTATCCTTTTGTGAGTCCAATGTAATCAGACACATCTTCTGTGATATCCCTCCACTCCTGGCCATCTCCTGTTCTGACACTCATCTCAATGAACTGTTGCTTTTTATCTTTGTGAGCTCAATTGAGATCTTCACCATCCTGATTGTCCTGGTTTCCTATGGCTTCATCTTGGCTGCCATTTTGAGGATTCGCTCAGCTGAAGGGAGAAGGAAAGTCTTCTCTACATGTGGTTCTCACCTGACAGGTGTTTCCATATACCATGGGACCATCCTCTTCATGTACCTAAGGCCTGCTGCCAGCTACTCTTTGGGCCATGACATGGTGGTGTCTGTGTTTTATACCATTTTGATACCTATGTTGAATCCCATCATCTATAGCTTAAGAAACAAAGATGTAAAAGAGGCAGTAAAAAAGTTTTTGGGAAAAACAAGTTGACCACTTTTTAAATGCTGAAGTAAATATCAGATGAAAGCAGTAGGAAATTTGATAGACTGGATAAAATAAAATAAAAAATAGTCAAGAAAAATAAGATTGAAAGTCTTGATTTATCTCACTGTTATTCAATCTGATCTTTATGTTTATTCAAGTTATAGTAATTTATGTATGCAGGTTGATTCTCATGGCTATTTGTATTTTACCACTTGCCTTCAAAGGATCTTTCCAGGATTCAAAAAGTATCCATAGATCTTTCTTCATAACAGTTGCCCTCTTTTATGAGATAATTTTCTATATTCCTCATCAAACTCCTGTTTGGGGGGACCATTGCTGCAGTTTATTTGTCTAAAATACATGCTCTTAAATATAACTAAGTTAAATATGATCACTTCTGACATTGTTAATATATTACCAAGCATCAGTAAAATTAGGTGAAATAATCACAAATGGAGGGGGGAGGACATTCTTATAAACTCTGTTATTATATGTAGTGCCTATTTCCCTATTGGCATTTAAAAATATTCTAAGGTACTTATCATGTTCAATTATACTAAAGATCAAGGAAATTAAAATTGAAGTCATGTTGAAATAACCATTCCATTGTCATCAAACTGATACTAGTAAGAGAGTTATACACCTTAATGCTGGTGGAATGGGGAAAAAAAATTAAGTCTTTTTTGAAAGTAATCTGGAAATATATAACAAAATTTTAAAACAATCAACTTCTTTGAACCAGCAATCTGGTTATTATAAGTCAACACCATGAACACCATCATAAGAAAACAAGGGCTATGTACTAAGTGATATTTAGATGGACAATAATTAATCATAATTGAAAACTGAAAATGATACAAATGTCTAATGGTTGTTGAATGCATCCACAGGTGATAACATATGAATTTAATAGCATACTGCAATGTAATTAAAACTAATTAAGTATAGGGAATACATCATCATATGAACATTTTGAAAGACTTTTATGAAATATTGTAAAGAAATAGAAACTAAAATAAAACATGAGTAGGCATGCTAACCCTAACTCTGTAAAAGCAAATTCCACACAAACCTAGAAATAAAGGAGGAAAAGAGAGAAAATGGAAGCAATGCAGAGGAAGTAATCAGCAAAATAAAATTTCCATTTTTGATGAATACGTTGATTTTAAAATTATGAATCCTTGCAAAAATTACATGTTTAATATGTTTGGATATTTTAAGCAAAGTACATGAAAGGTGAGTTTAAAGGGTCATTGATGTCTATTTTACAGAGTAGAAAGACAAAATATTTATAAATTTTGACATCTCCTCCAGCACTAATACCTCACTCTAGAAAGCATTCATCCTTCTAAAATCAAACTACATATTTTAAAATTTCATATTTTTTCTTGCTCTTAATCTTCTTGTGTATCTCATCACCCTCCTTGATTGTCTAACCTTTGAAGCCACATTTCACTCATGTGCTTTGAATTTTCCAAAACCACTTTATACATAGATGAAGTCCAATAAATTCTTAGTTATTTGGACTGTGTTAATTACTTTTGCATACCATACTATGATTAAATGCTTTTCAGACTGGAAGACAATCTAGGTTAATGAAAATGGATCCACAGTATTTTTATCTATTAGTCATAAATCATAGATTTAAACTTTTTTAACTTTTAATTTTAGTTGCAAATTCTCTCCCTCCATACATTCTGCTCCCACCCATTGAGATGGTAAGAAATATGATTCCCATTATACATATAAAGTTATGCAAAAAATACCTCTACATTAGCCATGTTCCCCTGAAAAGCAAGAAAAAATAAAGGGAAAAACCAAGCATGCTTCAGTTGATACTCAAAAGTTCTCTGTCTGGAGTGGAATACATATTTTTCATCATTAGTCCTCTGGAATTGTCTCAGATCATTGTATTGATCAAAGGTACTAAGTATTTCACGGCTGATTACTGTTATATTATTGCTGTTACTCTATACATTATTGGGCTTATTCTGCTCAATTCAGTTTGCATCAGTTCACATAAGTGTTTTTAGGTATTTCTAAAACCATCTCCTTCACCATTACTTAGAACACAATGATATTCTTTCATATTCACACACCGTAAATATTTCAGTCACAATTCATGAGTAGATTCAGTTTCTGACTCTAAGAATGTACGTATGGGTACTTTTGCTTTTCCTTAAATTACCTTGGGTACAGACCTAGTAGCATTATTGTCAGGTCACAGGGTTTGTCCAGCTTTGTAGGTCTATGGATGTAGTTCCAAACTGAACTCCAGAATGGTTACACTGCTTCACAGCTCCACCAGCAGTGTACTTTGCCGTGTACATGTTTTCTTTCTCATATCCCCTCCAGCTTTTTTTTTCCTTTTCCTTTTCTATCATCTTAGCCAGTCTGATGGGTGTGAGGTAATAGGTCAAAGTTATTTAATTTCTATTGTTCTGATTTTTACTATGGGGCAGCTAGGTGGTCCAGTAGATAAGAGTGCTGGGCCTGGAGTCAGGAAAACTGGTCCTCTTGAATTCAAATCTGACCTCAGACACTTACTATTGTGTGATTCTGGGCATATCACTTTACACTGTTTACCTCAATTTCCTCATCTGTCAAATGAACTGGAGAAGGAAATGACAAACCACTATGGTAAAGAAAACCCCAAAGAGGATCATGAAATGCTAGATACAACTGAAAATGATTGAGAAACAAACAAAAATTACTGAATCTTTTTTGTGTGTGCGAAAATGAACAGATTCAATTTCTGACAATGGATATTACTTTTAGTATCCTTTTACCATTTAGCAGTTGTGGGATGGTTCTTCTTTTTATTAATTTTTCTCACTTCTCTATATATTTGAGAAAGTAAATCTTTATCAAAGAAACTGATGTAATTTCCCACCTCCTGCTTAATGTGTGCATAGGATTATAAGAAGTTCAGGGGAATCAAAGAGTTTTTTTTTAATTTCTGTCATACTTCCTATCTGAAGGAGTTTATAGTCTCCTGACAGAGAAATAAAATGTCTAGTGCATTCCTGAAGAAACATTCTAATAATGCAGTCAATCACTAATGTTTTCCATGTGCATCATTCTCATTTATCCTATATATACCTTAAAGGTCTCTCAAATCTGTCACCATGTTAAGAAATCAGTATAGTACTATGGAAAGATTTCTGTATTTGTGCAGAGCTAAGATTCAAATCTCCACTCTGTTACTTATTGACTATGTTGACTTTATGATCCTTATTTAATTTCACCTACTAAGATGTTTGGACTGCAAATTTAAGCTGGCTATTGACAATGTCCAGAATGGACTCCCTCCTAATCTCTAAGCCTTAGAAAGATCCTTAGTCCTCTGCAAAATTCACTATGTGCCATCTTCTATAGGAGACCTTAAAAATAAGATTATCAATAACTAATATCTTGGGGAGATTCAGACCCCACTATTTCCCCCACTATCCCCCCCCCCCCACCTACCCTTCCAAAGTCCTGACTTTAAGTTCAGTTTTTAAGTTTTTCTTCCAGAGGACATTACTGATAATGGGATTTCATTGAATATACTTATCTGGGTCAAACCCCATCCAAAGTTGTAAGTAATTTAATCTAAAGCAGGAAATCCTAGTCAGAGACAAATTATTTTGTCTAGACTAGAGTGACCTTGAGGCCACACATGGCCACCTGTGTCCTTGGGTTCAGTCTTTTGCTGAGTTCATGTTTTGTAGAACAAATTTTTTTTATTAAGGGCATTTATTCGGAGAAGTTTGGATCCTTAGTAAAGGATTTGTTCTGTAAAACATGGACTCAGACAAAAGGCCCAACCTAAGGACCTGGAGAGCCCCAGGTCAGTTCCCCTCCCCTGGCTTTAGATGCCTCTGTCTGGGAGTGGTCTGGCCAGGCCTGATATGATGCTGGCCTGCATATACAATGTGCCTCCTAACCCCAAAGGCAGCTCAGCTGCTGTCCCCACCTGGATTCTGATGCTGCTTCTTCCTGTTGCTGTGGCCTCTTGATAATGCTCTTGCTGCTGCTGTTGCTGCTTCTTCCTTCTGCTGTTACATCTTGCTGATGGTCTTGCTGCTTTTTGCTTCAGTCATTCTGTAACTTTCTGGGAATTGCCATACTGCTCTGTGTTGTGACTTACAGGAGGGATCATATCACTCATTGTATTATTGTATTGTTATTTCTGATGAGGTTTGGGCTCTGGGAGCCCCCTCTAGAGCTCCTTGAGTCCTTGAGGTACAGGCTCTGGGAACCCCCCTGCCCTTGAACTCTGATTAAATCATCTCATTTGATGAGGCATTTGCATGAGGCAATAATCCTTACATTATAGGTCCAAACCTGTTACTAGATTTCCCACGCTTTAGCCTATCAAGGTATTGATCCACCCCCAGAACTGGCCTAGCCCACTATTGTCTGTAGTCTCCAGGTGGCCTCCAGCACCTTCCCACCCTTAATCACTCATTGACCTCATTAACTCCTCCTGAGGAAACATACTAGCAGAGGTTACATTACTTATTTGGTGTTGCACACCTAGAAAGTGAGTCAGAATTTGCAATCAGATCTTCCTGAATTCAAATCTAGCATGCTATCTACTAAGCTACCTTACTTTCAGGTTTTGGGGGACAAGATCAGGTCTTTAGCCTATATTTGGTTCTCCAGTGGGTCCTGAATGATAACATCTGGGTTACAACAATGACTACAGGGGAGAAAAAAACAAAGAATGAATATAATTCTTTACAAGAATAACCATTTATTGTATTTCTATCTTGCACACATGACTTACATTTTTCAGTTAGGTTACAAAGACCCAGATGAACAAGCATAATATGTAAAACTTGCTCACAAAATCACAGAATTTGAGGGTTTGAAGACATTTCAGTGGTCATTTTATTCAAGCTTGTAATGGAAATGCAAATTTAAAGATCTTCCCTGCCCCTAGCTTAAGTGCACCTGGAGCCAGTGGTGGGAGGCTTGTTTTTTAGGAAAGTCCACACCTTGATACTTTGTGATTGGGCAGTGGGTCCAGAAGGTTGTTTACATTCTCTGAGCCAGGAGAAGGCTATATAAACTCTGATGAGAGGCTTTGCTTTGGGGCTCACTTTGAGAAGTGTTGTGTGATTTGACCAGATGAGACTCTGGGAAGCCGTTTTTGAGAGCCCCCCGGCTTTGAAAACCCAGATGTTGATGCTTCCCTCTCTGGTAACTGTGATTTGGTATTGATGTATGTAATGTTGGGACAGTTTGGAAGCCTGTCTGTAACTCTGAAGTTCTGTAACTCTGAAGTTCGGGGTGCTGACCTTTTTCCCCTGAACTAGGTAATGTGTGTTTGTTTGATTAAAGTAAGCTTGTTAACCCATTTTGAGTTGCTTTCCTTTTGAAAAGCAGATCTAAGAACCTGTGTTGGCAGTCACCCTGGGGATATTGGGGTGCTTGCTGCTACAAAGCTATGCTTACAAACAATGCACAGTATAACAGAACCACAAAGTGGTTTCCCCATAGTTGCTTAATGATCCTCATGGACAAGAGACCCACTGCTTACCCCATAAGGCATTCCATATTTGGAAGCCTTTCATTGTTAAGAAGTCCCTCCCATCCCCCTTGACATTGAGCATATATTTGTTTTCTTTTAATTTCTTCCCATTCTCCTTTTTTCCTCCTCTATTCTGTGGCCAAACAAGACAACTCTGGCCCTTTTACCATGTGACAACCCTTCAAATATTAAAAGACAATTATCATGTCCTCCCTAAGCATTACCTTTCCTAGGTTAAATATGTAAAATTTATTCAACTAATCCTCAAATTACATGAACTCAGGATTCTTCACCACCTTCTTTGCTATCCTTTATGAACTCTCCACCTTGTGATTCATTATTATTCTTCACTGGAATTAAAAAAAATTCTAAATATTAATTATAACCATTCATTTGATCATATAGTATTTATCGATTATATATAATCTTCGAGGCACCTGGGGAAGTGAAAAAAAAATGACATAGTATCTACTCTAAAGACGCTTTGTAGCCTTCAGAGGAGGGGGCAAGGATTAAGCATTTATATAGTGCCTGCTACATGCAAGGCACTGTGTTAAGAGCTTTTTACAAATATTATCTGCTTTAAGGAAGGTGCTATTATTATCTCCATCTTGTAGTGGAGTAAATTGAGGCAAACAGAAGTTATATGACTTATTGTCACAAAACTAGTAAATGTCCGAATTTGAATTTGAATTTGAATTGAATTTGAGCTTGAATACAGGTCTTCCTAAGGGTAGGATGAACACTTTACCTACTGAGTCACCAGCTGCCTCAATAAAGCAATGCAAATATTGCCTATTTACATCAATAATGAAAATAATAGTAATATTCATAAGCATTCATTTTCTCTCCCTTCTCCCCCACAAATGCTCAATGACGGGAAGGGAGGTAATACAATATGCATATTCATGAATATAATACACATTATATAACATGTATTATGAGTTGATATGAATAAGTATTTCCTATTTACTGAGGAAAAATAAAGGAAAACGGTGTATTAGAAATAATTTTTAAAATTGGTCTTGCAGGATGGGAAAGACCTCAGTCAGTTTCAATCGATGAGGAGATTTTTGAGGAATGCAAACAAGTAGGAACAAAGGTAAAGATGTGAGCTAACTTGGAAGAAATTCAGGGCATAGCAAGTAGCCCAACTGGTGGGAAATTTTGAGTCAATGAAGGGCCTTACTATAAAACAGTGGCATGTGGCTAGTTTGCAGAGGACCTTAAATGGCGGATTTAACGGTTCTGAGTTTATTAGGTAATGTGCTGGCATTAAAGATTATTTAGCAGCAGAGCAATATGACGGCCCACTTGCGCAATCATGGTTATTGGGCGAGTATTTTCCTCTGTACCATTTTTCTCAGGGCCTCCTTGGTCTCCCTGTTCCGTATGCTGTAAATCAGGAGATTAAGAACTGGAAGCAAGAGAGTATAAAACACAGACATGATTTTGGCCCCTTCTGATGGATGGGCTGAGCTGGAGCACAGATATGTAAATATCACTGTTGCATAGAATAGAGTGACCACTGTCAGGTGAGAGGCACAGGTGGAAAATGTTTTATACCTCCCTTGGGGGCAAGGAATCTTCAGAATGGTGATTAAGATACTGAAGTAGGAGCTAATAACTATCAGAAAGGTGGTTACCGATGTTACTCCAGAGAAGATTAGGAGCAAAATCTCATTCCTCTGAACATCAGAGCAGGCCAGATGAATGAGCACTGGGATATCACAGAAGTAATGGTTAATGATATTGGGGCCACAGAAAGACAAGCTCAGCAAACTCCCCATATGTGTGAGGGATGTCACACAGCCAATCAAGTAGGAGCCAGCCACCAGGCGTAAGCAGAGGCTGGCCGTCATGGTGACTTGGTAGCGAAGGGGTCTGCAAATGGCCATGTAGCGGTCATAGGCCATTGTTGCCAGAAGAAAGCATTCTGTGGTCAGGAACATGCTGAAGAAGGCAAACTGAAGGATGCAGCCCGTGTAGGAAATTACTTTTCTGTCAGTTAAGAGATTCACAAGCAACTTAGGGATGCAGACAGATGAATAACACAAATCCAAGAAGGCCAAGTGGCCAAGGAAAAAGTACTTGGGGGAGTGAAGTTGGGAACTGGAGCCAATTAGTAGGATGAGCCACAGGTTTCCCAGCACAGTGATCAGATAAATCAGGAAGAAGAGGATGAACAGGGCATGCTGGAGGTGAGGCCTCTCAGTAAAGCCCAAGAGAACAAACTCCACTATCCCACTGATATTCCTTTCAGCCATATGCAACTCTGTGAAGTGAGGTATCTACCAAGACAAAATAGAAAAAGGTCAAAGTGAATCTGCATGGAAATGGACCAGAAGTTGAGTAACACTACTATTAATTCCTAATGTTTATGTTGTGAATTATAATTACATTGAACTTTCACAAAATACAGAAGGGATTGAAAGGAGAGAAAGGGGGCAAGAAGGAAGGAAAAAAGAAATGAAGGAGGAAGTGATGGAAGGAAAGAAATGAGATTTAAAATGAGGATAATATGAGTATACAGTACATGACAAACTTCAAAGCACTATATGGGGTGTCCCAAAAGTCTTAGTGTATTTTAGGTTATTAAAGTTTAAATTATTGTTGTTCAATCATGTCCAAGTCTTTGTTACCCTATTTTGGATTTTCTTGGCAAAGATGCTGGAGTGGTTTGCCGTGCCTTTCTCAAGCTCATTTTATGGATGAGGAACTGAAACAAATGGGGTTAAATGACTTTCCCAGGGTCATACAACTATTTAGTGTCTGAGGTGGGATTTAAAGTCATGAAGATGAGTCTTCCAAGCCCTGTGCTCTATTCATTGAACCACCTAGCTGTCTGAAGTTAAATATCAAATAAAAATTAAATAATTTTCATAAACTTTTGCTCCCTCTCATCCCCTCCCACACACTTCATTTATCCCAAACTTTTATTTCATTTTAAATCTTTCATAGATTAGTGAATTTTTGTGATATAATAAAATTCAGGATGGTTGAGAGGTTAGGTTCTATCATATGAGGAAGGCTTCAGAATAGCATCAGTGATTGTGTGGCTGTTGTTAAAGAATTGTCATGGAAAAGGTAGAGAGTCTTGTCATGAGGAGGCACCAAATTTATAGCCAAATGACCTCTGGAGTGACTTTCATCATTGTTAGTGGAGGATATACTTATAACCATTGGTACACATTCAGATAGTCATATATGCACATATCTATATTAATATATACACATGTGTGCATATATATTATATATATGCAAAGTGATTTTAGATCTTTCAGGAGACAGACTGGTTCAGTTGTATCTTTGTATAACCAGAGCTTGGCACAGTGTATCTATATGCACATACATAGGCTTATGTGCAATAAGCAGATGTATTTGTATGGCAAATCATACGTTATGGCATGTGGTGTAATGCAATACAACATGATACACTATCATTTAAGGTAACACATTGTTACCTCATCATTTTACCAGTGATACCTTACAATGTAACCATAACAATGTAATGTAATGTAATAGCATATAGAATAGAATAAAATATGCAATGAGTATATCTTTATATTTACACATATATTTATGCATGCATATGTAATTATATTATCTTTGTATGTGTTTTCTCTCCTACCCTCATCAAATATAGCTATATGAAGGCAGAAGCTCTCGTTTTTCTCTCCTCCCCCTGCACTAAGTGCAATTCATGTTACACAGTTCATATTTGATCAATGCTTGTCCAATAAGCATGTGTTTTCTCAATGCCAGGGAATGTGCTCTTCATCTTCTTCCTGTATATCTCACAGCTTGGTTTTATGAAAAGTAACATGCAGGTTCTCTCCCAAAACATTTCTTGCTGTCTCAAAAAGTTATACATGGATGAACTTACATTAAATGAAGCACAAACTGTGCTGCCTATGTGTTATATAAAACTATATTAAACAGCTTTCTCTCTGTCTGTCTCTCTCTCTCCCTCTAACTCTCACCCCCTCACGTATATGTCTGTGTGTGTCTGTCTTTGTCTCTCTGTCTTTCTCTGTCCCTGTCTTTCTGTCTCTCTGTCTCCTTCTCTCTCTGTCTCTGTTTCTCTGTCTCTCTCCATCTCTGTGTATTTCTGTCTGTCTCTCACCATTCTGACTACCAATTTCTCCATAGGTATCCTGGACTACAACTTGCCAGACTCTAGAAAGACAGGACATTCTGGATGGTCCAACTTTCAAAGCAAGGCAAAGGACAGGCAAATATTTGAAGTCTAAATATTTCACTTAAACTGTCATGAAGCTGCTTTATCCTTATTCCAAAGACTGTAGTAATATCTACTTTCTCCTCTCAAAGAGTGAATTTGAACCCTTTGCTGGCATACTTCATCCAATACTTCATGTATATCGCTAGCAAGTTAAGGTCAGTTTTCTCAATGAAGGGGTCCTATCTGATGGATTCTGGCCAATGAAGGGGAATAGAGAAAATGGAAGAAAACATCTGGGTACAGCTTACTCACTGTTGAAAATGAATGTTACAGCTATTATAGCTACAAAAATGACAAATATTGAGTATATAGCAAACTTATGATTTATCTACATGATAAAGTGGTGGCCTTTTGGAAATTTAATTTTAGGCAAGCCCCATGTCTTGCAGAGAAGCTTCAAAAATACCAGGGGATAGTAAAACATGGACAATACTTGTCAACCTTTGTTATGGGTGCACAAATATCTTCCTGTATAATATGAACATAATTTTCTAGCTGGAAGCAATTTTAAAGTTAATTTATTCCAAACCATTAAACTTAAGGTGAAACTGATGCTCAGAGATGTGTCTTGAACAAAGTTAAGCAGATAATACTTAAAAGAGTCAGTACTTGCCATAGTTCTTGGCACATAGTAGGGATTTACTAAATACTTTATGGTGGAAAGATTTGAGGTTAGTTCTCTGACTCCAAATCCAGCATTTTTTCCATTTTGTTTTGTTGATTATTACCCTGTCAAATCAATTGACTGACTATGACCATTTCATTCCTCTCAGTATGAACCCTCACCCCCATTGACTAGCATATAAATAATCTCTAGGTTCTCCTCTACCTGTCACAATCTCTGGTTCAGCTGATTCTTTGGTATCAGAGAGAATCTTCTTATCCTGCACAAGGATCTAGAAATACAAGCATGACTTGGTCTTCAGAGAGACTTTATATAGGTATCCTCAACTGAGTGTTCCCAACATGTCTCATCCTTCATTCCGCTTTATCCCACCACTCCATCTACCTACCACCAGATTGCTGGATAATCTGCAGGGAAGCATGGACTTCCATTTTCCCTATTCCTATTTTATGAACTACAGGGTCAAATTTACCTATATGATAAAGTGGTAGAATTGAGATTTTAAAAGGCAGCCCCATGTTTATACTTTTGGATGAATAAACTGAGTCCTAGATGGAATTGCTCAAAATTCAGAAAGCAAAACTTTTTAGTAGGTCTGGGAACATATCCTGAAAGCTCTACTTCCTGGGTCAGCTGTCATTCCATTTCATCCACTGAATTTAATGAAGTCAACACAATGTAAAGATACAATATTTGTGAATGTAGAGGAACCAATTCATTTCTAATGGTACTACATATCCTGACAGGCCATAGGGCTTTAGCAATTGACATCAATTTGCTTTATTTAGACTAGTATGTATTATTCTTTATCTATGTGAAAGACATTGAACCAGGCTCTTGAGATACAAAGAAAAAGGGGAAACAGTCCACAGGCTCAAGAAACTTCTATGATAATGGAGTCAACCTGGCAAAATAATTATGATGAATTATTTCATGTATACGGTGATTTTGATTCCACATTGAAACAAAATGTCTTTGGGAATGATCAACCAAAAATGCTAATTGTTTTATTGGACCCAATTCAATTTATTATAATTTGATTCAATTAGTCAATCCTTTAGTACCTATTATATGGAAAATCTGTATTTAGCACAGAGAATGCAGATAAGAAAAATGACACAATTCATAATTCCTGACATAGAATCATCCACCATAAAGGGGTAAAGGACCTCGAGTATGTATAATCCAAGCCTTTATGTTATTGATAAGGACTCATCCAGCATTGATTGAATGACCTATAGCCAGGGGTAGCCCAAAGTAACATATTGTCCTTTTTGCATTACTTTCCATGGTTATAGAGCTATTCCTTAAAGAAGAATTATATAAAAATTAGTCAACTAGAAGAGAGGGTCTGATAGGGTTAAAGGTGAGATTTAAAAAATAAGCAAATTTGAGAATCTCAGATGCACCAAATGGGGTTTGGAGAGAAATTCATAGAGAAGGGAGCACCAAAACTGAATTTTGAAAGCATCCATCAAGAGGACTAGAGATGCCACTTAGGAACACTTTTCTTTGTCCAAAAGGGAAAATCTGGTTGACAAAGACGCTTCATAAGAGCAGTGGCCCTCTCAGAACAGTTTCTTACAATGATTACTTTGGCAGTTATATGGACAACGGGTTAATGAGAATCAAGGAGGGAAACTGGAGGCCCAGGAGCATCAGGAAGCTACTCCAACAGTTTAGGTGAAAGGTGGGGACTAATTGAGTTAGAATGTGTCCACCTGAATTTTAATGAAAACAATCAATACAATACAATTGAGGTCTTAAATTGGAGCAAGTGAGTGGCAGTCTGAAGTGCCACACAGCAAGTGCTGTGGTACCCAAGGTGGGGGCTGGGAATAGGGTTTATTTAAGGTACTAAGGCAGAGAGAACAAGGAGGCTACAGGTGGAAGGGGTTAGGTGTTTCACCTTTCACCAGATAAGTTGTTTTGCATAACAAGTAAAAGTCCTTAAAGAAAGCTTGGGAATCTAGAAGGGGAGAGTTTGGGAGATTCACAAAATAATCTGAGTCTGGGGTGACTATGTCTGGTCAACTCTAGGAAGTTCATCATCCTAGTGGAAAACTAGGTCAGGTTCAGTCATTTCTCAGTCCACTGTCTTCATTAAGTGGTTATCCTGTCAGTGGATATAAATGATGGATGCAAAAGAATTTGTGGATATTATATCACATATAGAAGGGGTAATTTTCCTTTCTTTCCTTCCTTCCTTTCCTTCCTTCCTTCCTTCCTTCCTTCCTTCCTTCCTTCCTTCCTTCCTTCCTTCCTTCCTTCCTTCCTTCCTTCCTTCCTTCCTTCCTTCCTTCCTTAGTACTATGAGAAAACAAATCCTGATGGCAAGAGGGTGATAAGTGGTGAAACCCAGCCCAAATCATATAGACTTTATTCCTAGAAACATGCCATTAGTTGGACAGCTTTTTCTGGGTCCTCTATTAATAGCCACACCTTTTCAAGGAGCAGAGAGGGGTTTCCCTGTAGTTGGATGAATTGCTTATTTATGTGTGGGTTTGTAAATAGGTGTGGTCAAAAGTCACATAGAATTGACAGGTATGAGTGTGATATCATTGGTGTTTTGGAGGGAGCATACACTTCATTGAGGTGACAGATCAGAGAATTAAGTAAGTAATTAAGTTTAGAAGCTCATATATATTAGGACAATATCTTTCTTAGTTATTAGCTCTTAGGGCTCTTGTTCCAAGTGAATTTGAAGAAAGATGAGACATTTGACTATATCCAAATATTAACAATAAGTTCTAAACACTTTAGAAAATAAAAGTAACCTCTATCATGTCAAAATTTTAATTTAATATTTATTGTTATAATATTTAGCATTAATATTCCCCCTTTTGTTTTTAGGCTCACAAGACTTTTACTAAAGATCATATAAAAGCAATAACAACTTTGTGTTCATTAAGTTTAAAAATATTACTGTGAGAAATCATGCTAAAATGCCTTAATGGAATAATAATAGTATTGATAATAATAAAACAATATTTTATCATTTGTATAGTTTTTAAATTTTATCCAAAGAAAGATCTAATTCAATAAGGCCCCTATTTATGCAAAACATGTGCGTGTGTGTTTGTTTAAAACTGTGGAGAAAACACTATCCCATCTAAATTTCTATCAAGACAAACACAAACTGTTCCAAAAGTTTTATTGCAATTTTAAACTTAAAACTGTACTAAAACTTGTTGGAAACCCCATATAATTGATTTGATTTGTGCTTGAAAAATTTTTTAATAGATTGACTAATCTCAGGTACCTTCTTATATCAAATCCAACAGAGATATTTATACCAATTTTAGTCAGACTTGGGACATAGAACACCTACCTGTTGCTGAGACTGAGTCTGCCTCCCTGGTCTACTTATGTTTGGGTGAGACCTTTGTTTTATATTTGATATAGAGCTGTTTAGGGCTGGAATCCCCAGTGACTCCCTGAAGTCTACAGCTTTTAAGCATATGTCAGATAATTAAATTGTCCTTTCAAAGAGCCAGAGCTAGATCTGGGAATAGACCTTTACCAACACTCTTAGTAAAATGATGGTAATTTATGTCTTTTGACCTTTTGTCAGTTTCATAGAAAATTGTTCCATATTTGCTCATCTCAGAAATATGAGAATTCTAGGGGGAAAGATCTTTGTCATTACAAAAGAATACCACCTGTACTGGGAAATCATATGGGGGGAGGGGAAGTAATCACCATTTTCAATTATATTAATGATATTATAATATGATTTTTGGAATTACTATTTTAAAAATGTATATTTTTGATTGGATGTTGGAAATCTCTGAAAAAATAGACATTTAAAGAAGAGACAGGTTTTTATATCTTCATCAACATCACTCAAAGAATGAAGTGAAGTCCAGGAAAGTCATGACCACACGTCTTCTTGGCTCTTGCCACTTTGGAAGAACTGAGAGCTTGTTGACTCCAGAACTAGATGTGAAGAAAAAGCACCTGGAAGAAATGAAGTCTCTCTTGGAGAAGGGTGGGGGAAGATGAGGCTAGGTATGTCTCTTCTGCCTCCTTTGTAGACACATACAAATGCAGCCCCTAACCACATGTGGTCCCTCTGTTCACTTGGGGTGCGATATACTTACATGTGGGAACTCTGACGATAATGGTATACTTTTTGATTGCTTATATTTTGTAAGATATTTTGGGATTTGGGGCCTAGATTTTTTTCTAAAACCTGGGACAATTTGCTTTTTGTTCTGTGAAGTTTTCATTTCTGAATTCTCTAAATAAAGCTCTGAAGAAACAGGCTTTAAAAAATAATGGTTTTAAAGGAGTCTAATGATTCTTTGGACCAGCCCATTATATTTCAAATGGAGTCCCTTGTATATGCCTTCAAACTCAAATCACTTGGACTTTCATTGAATGGCTGATAATAGCTCCTAGTCCAAGTACTGAAGGCTCATTGTTTAGGTTTTAAAAGCCTAGAGTGAGTGTAAATAGCAATTGTTTTCTGTCCAGTCCAGAAACTTTGAGTTCTTCCCCTCCCAGACTGAAATATTTGAGATGGTAAATTATTCCATCTTTTCTCTCAATTCTAGCTCTTAGTCATTGATTTGGCAAGGTCAAGGTCATCCACTGCATGTTAGGCTATCTCCAGTTGTCTTGACTTTTGTCTTTGGATCATCAACAGAACTTCCTAGTAGTTGGCAGATCAAACTGATGTAGATTATCATTGGAACATTATGTAACGCACAGAGGCAATACTGGTGAATAGAAGGTTCACCTGAGAGTTATTGCAAGTTTGACTGCTGCCCTCATATGCATTCTCGTGTTGGATAGTAACACATTATAGTCAGTGGTTAGTCCCTTTTGTGAACCACAGAGTGTTAGCCTTTAGATTGTAAACTACTCAAGGGCAAGGACTATCATTCTTTTTATTAATTGTATTCCCAGTGTTTAGCACAGTGCCTGTCTCATAGTAGGTACTTTAAAATGTTTATGTAATTGAATGGGGCTATAAGTGCCCCCTCTTCATTATATTTACATGGCATTTCACTGTTCTGTTAACATCATTGAACTGGTGAGGGTACTTTTGCTACACATCATACTAATAGCGAGTTCAAGCCAGTATTCATACATGTTACTTAAGACTGTTGAATCTTGTTTGCCTTCTACTACCTCACACTATAATTACTCCATCTGCTCATTCATTATCTTCTATACATTTAGCATTTCATTCATTCATCTCTTCATCCAACCATCCATTTTAATCTGCATTCATTTATTTACTTGCATTCATTCATGTGTATGGAATTTATGGTACAAAGAACGTTGAAAATGCAGTCACAGAACCTGAGTTTAAATCCTGTCTCTTACAATTATTTTCTATTTGACTTTGAAAGAGTTAGTTGAACTATTTGTCCCTTGTTTTCTTTAATATATGAAATTAGATCCCTGTAACAATTGACCTTTATTCTTCCTACTAGCTTTAGCTGTATGATCCTATAATTTTGTAACAAGTATTTATTGAACATGTCTTCTTTTTTTTTTCTGGAAAAAGAATTGTCATAAAAAAAGGAAATAAAAGAGATAGTTCCTGTTTTCAAGAAGCTTATAGTGAATGTAGGAAGTCTTATAATAAAATTACAACAAATGGTTAACTAGCAGTGTGAAGCAGTATTGATTATACTCCAAATGAATGGTGTCATGTATGAGTCAAAGAAATTCAGTTGGAGGGAGATGGTAGTGAGAGCTAGGTTTGTAATGGCTAGTTCCACAGAGGGGATTTGGATAAAGTAGGGAGTTAAAGAACAGATTAAAAACAAACATACATGTTATCACATAAGCATTTCTGTTTTGTAGTTTTGAAAACATTTTCATGATCTCTCTCTTTTTTTAACTTATAATAGTAGAGGGAAAGTGTCAGTGGAAAGATTTCATGGTATCCACAGATTTGATCAGGGAAGGGGAAAATACACCTTTGTTTTTACCAACTTCGAAATGAAATTTAGCGTTTCTTTCAGTTACATAAAACATTATTCTGATAAGCAGTTCTCAGTTTTTACCAAATTATCAAAGGACTCCATAACAGAAAAGTTTTAGAAGGCTTAGTAAAATGAACAGAACACTGGAATTAAATTAGATTATCTGGGAGGCAGACTGATAGCTCTTTTAGTAGTTGTTTGATTTTGTTTACGTAGATTTCTCTTTCTCAGCCTCAGTTTCCTCTCATAAAATAAAAGGGCTGTGCTTCACAATTCTAAGTTCTATTAAACCTCTTCTTTTTTACCCTTACTCTGAAGCCCTGTTTATATAAGGATCTCTATATTCTATTTATAAATGTTCTTGCAAAGTGAAAATAACTGATGGGGGAAAGGGTAATAGGTTCCAGAGGGATTCTAATCAAGATCAATGACCAGAGTCCCCGAAACTGGAAGGAATTCAGTAGGCTCAAGCAAACTTGGAGTCGAGGTTGTAAAAGTCTATTGATATGCTGTACAGCACAGTGGGCAAGAATTCTTAGGGAACCTGCAAACTTACAGAAATCACAGGTATAGTTTTAAGGAGTCAAGACAGTAAATCAGGTGTCAATTATGCTAACTAGGTGTGTAAGAGTGGTATTAGGGAGGAGTTAAGGGGTGGTCAGTGCTTAAAGAAACATGCACTTTTATTATCAACTGCTCTGATGATATACCAGATCTGGCATTCTTCATTCCACTTTCTAATGTCTCTATCAGCTCTACAATATCATTGCTTGTAATTATGCATCTTGAAGAGCTCTACTGGCTGTTACACTGTTTGTAGCCAAAAAGCATTTCCATAATAACATTAACAGAAAGATGGTTTCAATTCTATTGCCCTTTTCATGGCATCCTTGACCTCCTTGTTTCGCAGGCTATAAATCAATGGGTTCAACATTGGGATTACCATGGTATAAAACACAGAAGCCACTTTTTCTTGTTCTAGGGAATATTGGGAGCTTGGTTGAATGTAGCTAAAGCTTATGGAGCCATAGAACAAAGTCACAGCTGTCAGGTGGGAAGCACAGGTGGAGAAGGCTTTATATCTCCCAGCTGCTGAGCGGATCCTGAGGATGGCAATAACGATGAAGACATAAGAGATGATTACAGTCAAGAAGGTGATTATGGCAATTACTCCAGAGAATATTAGGAGCAACAATTCATTTCTGGAAGTGTCAGAGCAGGAGAGCTTTAGCAATGGGGGCAAATCACAGAAGAAATGACTAATGATATTTGGTCCACAGAAAGATAATCTAACTAATCCAATTGTGTGTGTCAGTGAATTAATCATTCCCCCTATACATGACCCAATGACCAGGATAGCACACACTCTCTTAGTCATGACCACCATGTAAAGCAGTGGGTTAGCAATTGCCACATATCGATCATATGCCATCACTGCTAGGAAAAATCCCTCAGTGGTAAGAAGGACCACAAATAAAAAATATTGCAGTATACATGCAGTGAATGATATGGTTGCCTTCTCCTCAAAGAAATTCACAAGCATTTTTGGTCCAAAGACAGAACAATAGCAAGCATCAACAAAGGAGAGACAACTGAGAAAAAAGTACATGGGTGTGTGAAGCTTGGGAGTGATTTGAATTAATATAATCATTCCAAGATTTCCCACCAAAGAAATGACATATATCACCAAAAAAATCATAAAAAGAGGCACTTTCAATTCTTCATGATCTGTGAGTCCTAAAAGGAGGAACTCTGTGACCACTGTAGAATTGTCCTTGGCCATTCACTTGTTTTATCATGATAATGACTGTAGGGAAGGGAAAAAAAAGAATAGAATTCATCAGTGAAATGTCAGCAAAGAAACCAAGACTAAGTACTCCTCAAGATAATGCCATTACATAAAATGTTTTTGCACTGAAAAATTGCATAGGTTTTAAATCAAGATTTTAGATCTTAGTGTCATGAATGCAGATATGGAAGAGATCTTAGAAGTGATCTAGTCCTCATTTTTTCTTTGAAGAAAATGATGTCCAGTGAAGTAGAGTAATTTAGGGATTAAGCATCCAATATATTTCCGTGTCTTCTCATTTTAGAGACAATAACCTTTCTACTGTTTCTTTATTTCCATAATCTCTCCCTGAATAGATGCCTTGTAGTACAAACTGATCACATTATAGATGACCAATTTTAGAACCAAATAGGAGATATTTAAGAATACTGAGGTTATTCAGACAATCTATATAATATCATCTAAGTTTATATCCTGTGATCCTTTGACTTACTGAAAGGAAAAAAATGGTGTAAATGGGAGATCTGAAATAAATACCTAGTTACACTTCTGATAAACTATGTTGATGTTGCCTCTGAGAAGAGGAAATTATAAGCATAATGGGAATATTCCATTAGAATGAACCTTCTCATATAAAGACAAAATTTTAAAGCTATAAATATCCCTTGTTAATACCAACATTTTATAAAGTGGAAGGGGTTTGCTCAAGTTTACACAAATGATAAGTAACAGTGCAGAGATTTGATCCCACGGTGTCTGACAAGGTCAATTAAGTTTCATTCTAAGTAAAATTTCTTAACAGAAAGATCTAAAAGTGTAATGGTCTATCTTTAGAACTAGTGGACTTTAATGGATTTTTTTTCAAGAAAATGTTAGATGACCATCTTCCAATATGTTTTAGAGGAGTTTCTAGATCAGGGATTGGTGAAATTAGCTTCTGAAGTGTCTTTAAACTTTAAAATTCTACGATAAAAATGAAATTAAAACCCCCCTAATATAGGATTTACACATATACTTGTTTATGTGTGCTTATAGTAATCTTAAAAAAGTCATATATGTATAATATTTAATACTTATACCCTCATACCCACTCACATATATGCATTTGTGTACATACATATATGCACACACATACTTATATGTGTATGATTTATAAAGTATTTTACAGATATCATTCTAATTTTTACCTTCACAAGAGTGCTGGGAGAAAGATTCCATCATCACCTGCCTTTTATAGGTGAAAAAAACTAAGCCAGAAAGAGGTTAGATGACTAGCCAAAGGTCCTATAACTAATAACTCTCTGAAAGCAGATTTGAATTCAGATCTTCCTAACTTGAGATCACTGTCCGTGTGTCTTGCTATATATTTTCTGACCAGATATCTGTAGGTTCAACTCTTTGAATTTTCAGTTCCATTGAGGACCAGGTTCCTCAGCCTACTTCAGTAGACAAGTGTTGAGTGCTTCCAGGTTCCTTATCAGTATTCTACCAAGTTGGTTAACATATCTATTACTCTGAAAGGGGAATATCTCCAGGAGTTTATTTTATTTGAGAATGATCAAGTTCTTACCTGACAGAATGTTACAATGTCTTGATTGGAAGGACTCTGATCACTCAAATGGATTTGAAAACAAAACATTACAGCTGGGAGGTACCTTAGAACTTTGAATATAAGAGCTGGGAAAACAACAACACCACAACTTTAGAAGTTTAGAATATAGAAAGTTCAAGTTGACAAAGACTTTAGACATTATATAGTCTAAGACTGCTCGTTTTATAGGTGAAGAAACAGACCTAGAGGGAAAATTATTTTCTCAAAATTGTTAGTGAGAGAACTGAAACTAGATTCCAGTACTCTTAATGCCCTCTCCTGTGGTCTTTCTTCTACATCATTTAGGTAGGAAAAGATAAAAAATAAAAAGGGGAAAGATGGGTAGGAATAAAGGGAATATGTGAAGAGATACAGTTCTATTTCAGTTTAAGTATTTACTTTATTATCTCATTTTATTATTACTTTTTAGTTATGTTTGAAATGAAAACTAGAGAGACATCACTATTCTAGGGAAAGAATGCTGGACTTAGGGTTCAAGTCTCAGCTTTGCCACTGAAAACCTATGTAATAATTACCCTAAGGATCAGGTTTCTTATCTGTGTAATTGAGGGAGCTTTTCTGTGTTACTTTAAAATTCCCTTCAAGTTCTATTGTCTATTACTATTTGAATTTTATGAACCACTAGCAAATAAGTAGATTTTTGGTCCAAAGAAATTATTTGGGAGATTCTTTTCTTAGTCCTTGGGGTATTTATCCTGTGAATCCACAGGAAAGAATAATCAGGAAATCACAACAAACAGAAGTTCAAGATATTTAATAAGAAGCAATTTAAGACATTGACGTTCTCTCTGATGATTTCTACAACGTAAGTGATAAGTAGCCATCCATATTAGACTGGAGATTCACAAGTAAGGGGACATAATTTAGGAATGTATTTTGTTTTGTTTGTTTTTCCCTTATTATGAGCCTCTCTCTCTCTATTTCCCACCAATTTTTTAGATTCCTCTCTCTCTCTCTCTCTCTCTCTCTCTCTCTCTCTCTCTCTCTCTCTCTCTCTCTCTCACCAATTTTCCCTAATTATAACTTCAAATTTCAAGATGCCTAATATTTATTTCTTTCATAGGATGAGCCTTCAAGTATTTGAAGAAGATACCATATTTATATGAGCCTTTTCTAATATAGACATCTCCAGCTTTTTTCATCTATTTTTTAGAAGAAATGATACAGTCACTTTACCACTGTAGTCAAATTTCTCTGAATAGTTTCAAGCTTTATGAGTGTCATTCCTAAAACATGATACAAAGAGTGAATCACAAAATTCCATCATCTTCATAAAGTACTATCATCCTCATACCAGACAACGTGACTCTATTCATGTCTTCAGTGGATTAAAATAAGATTTGAAAGCATCTTCTATTTTTGGCTGCTATATCACACTTCCACCACATTGACTGCCATTCATTAACTTTGCCACCTTTCTGATCATAGTCTACCCTGAGAAACTTCTTTCTGTCTATATTTGCTCTACCTTTTCCTTGCAAAATTTATATGCTCATCCAGAGTATTTTACATTTGCTTCTACTTGGCTTAATTGATTTAAAAATCAGTTGAGTATATTAGCTTCTCAGATAATTTTCTGATCCTAACTAAATGATGA